>JAPMOB010223611.1:0-15749 GCA_029875015.1 Lepomis gibbosus
AGTCACAAGAGAGAGGTACAACACAAGAATATTATACAGTATAATTTACTGTTTATGTATAAAAAGTATTGTGAAATCATTGACAGTTTGGTCAAAAATAATGACAATGATGTGTTGCTGATGCTGCTAATTGTTTGTTTTGTTCTCCAGTCAAGAGAGATATTGCTGGTGACCCCTGTGAAGCAGCTGGTTAGTCTGAAGTGGAACCTGTATGGAAAACATTACTTCAGGTAAAAATGACGTCAGTGTCTGAGTTAAAATATCTCAACTCTACAGATATCTTATTTAACAATGTTTTTTTCTGTTTTGTCAGGCTGCTGCTGTTACTGTATCTCCTGTACATCGGGACCTTCACACTGTGTTGTGTATTTCGCCCTCTAAAGGACGCTCCGGAGAACTACACAACGTCAGACATGGACAAAACCACCCGAGTCCAGAAAACACTCAAAGTGTGTTTGAGTCATAAATACATGGCATGTATTGTGTGACCAGAAAAAACTCTATGTTGTAATAAAGGGCCATCAGCAGGGTTGGAATTTAAGTATATTTACTTAAGTACAATTGTGCTATACTTCAGTTGTTTCATTTTATATACTTTGCACTCCCATTTGTTTAACTGCTCTATTTACTTTACAGATTCATATATATATATACTCTAATAATAATATGCTTTTAACATTATATTATATATTTATATAACTTTTAACATTTAACAAAACTACTTTATATTTTCTCTCTCATCATCATGCATCAGGAGAGTTATGTGACACATAAGGACTTCCTGCGGCTGGTGGGAGAGATCATCAGCGTCATTGGAGCTTTTGTCATCCTGTTGCTGGAGGTGAATTAACATCTTACTTACTGTATGGTAAAACAGTCTGTTCCACTGCCACATCCTCTTGTACTATCTTTCCCAACAGATCCCTGATATACTGAGAGTGGGAGCAAATCGCTATTTTGGTCAGACAGCACTGGGAGGCCCCTTTCATGTTATTCTGTAAGTAGAAATACTAAAGCAGTTAAATAATGCATGCTGATCTGAAATACTTTTTAACCTTTCTGCTGTTGTTTTGACCAGTATCAGCTATGCATGCTTGGTGGTGCTGCTGTTGGTGTTCAGAGTCTGTGAGGTGCAGAGAGAGACTGTGGTAATGGCAGTGTGTTTAGTTCTTGGATGGTGCAACGTCATGTTCTTCGCCCGAGGTTTTGAAATGCTTGGCCCTTATGTCATCTTGATACAGAAGGTAGGACTCAGCTCACCCTGGACTCAGTGCTGCATGTTATAGTACCTAAAGATTCATATATAAATAGTGATTGTAAATAAATGTTTTTGAAACAGATGTAGTTTGTTGTTTTGGTTTTTGAGGTTCAACTATTTGTGTTTGCAGACTGACCTACCTTGAGTCTCATTTCCCCCTAGATTATATTTGGAGACTTGACAAAGTTCATGTGGCTGAGTTTCATTGTTCTCATTGGTTTTTCCACCTGTAAGTATATTCTGAGCAAAACAAATCTTGAACCCTCACAAAGCTTGTAAGATAAGAAATTCTTGAACTAGAGGATTTAAAGTGTTTTGTTCCCTCACATAGTTTTAAAAAATATTTCTTCTCAGCCCTGTGGGTCGTGTATATGACACAGGAGCCTGGGTCCATTCCCGCATATCGGTCCTTTCCTATCACCCTCTTCTCCCTGTTTGAGCTGAGTGTGGGCCTCATAGATCTGCCTGTGGACCACACCTTCACTACCCCCCCTATTGTGCATGTGGTCCACTGCTCCTTCTCTGTGGTCTCCTGCATCCTTTTGCTAAATCTACTGATAGCCATGATGAGTGACACACATTGGAGGGTTGCCCTGGAGAGAGACGAGCTCTGGAGGACTCAGGTAACACACATATGTACTTTAAAAGAATTTATATAAAGACATGAACATAAATGGGCCTCCTCACCATGTCCCTGTGTGTTACTGTGTCATGGTTACAGCTGTAATGATGTTGTACAGGTGGTAGCCACAACTTTGATGCTGGAGAGGAGGCTGCCCCGCTGCCTGTGGCCTCAGCTTGGGGTGTGTGGGCTCAACTATGGTCTAAAGGAGCACTGGTATCTCAGGTAAGACAGTACTGCTGTAACAGATGCTTTAAAGCCCTTGAAGAAGTTTAAAATCAAAAAGTTTTCCTGTAACAATAAATATTCATTACTGAATGTGCAGCAATCAAACTTAAACAGTTAAAATTTATTAAGATCTACCCAGACAGTAAGCTAACTCCGCACCGAAGGTATCACATGGTCCAGAACAGATCCACAAAATAGGTTCGGAACAGAGTTCACTTGCACAGCGGATCGGATCTGAAACAGATGAGGATTACGGATCAAGAACAGATCCGACCCAGACCCTTCCCGGATCCGATCAGGACCATTCATAAAGTAGCTCCTCTTGCCCAGATCCGATTTGGATCATTAAGTGGCTCATCTGGCCAAAACTGGCTACAGAAATATCTAAAATCTATCTGAATAATATCTACTGCTCTGTATAAAACCTTAAACACTTCTTATAACCAGTCAATTCTTTAATGGATGTGGCTCTTTAGTTAAATGTTTTACTGGGAAGGAGCAGAATTAGGAAAATTTGGTTTGTATCAGCAACTTAATACACCTCTGCTACGGCTGTAAGAGAGCAATTAGAAAGTTATGCTCATATCAGATAAAATAATAGTTACAATGGGATCCTAAATGCATAGTTTCCTTACACAACTTTTACAGGGTTTCTGCATGTTTCACCTAGACATATTTAAGACTTTTTAAGCCCTTTTTAAGAACACTATTACTGAAATTTAAGACCTATATCACAACATCAAAAACAGAAACATAGAAAAGAAATGCAGTCACAAAATTACTTGCAGAGTAAATAAATGTATTCAAATTAGGGTTGGGCCATGTCAACAAAAGTGGCATTGGATGATGTCAACAATGAATCATCTGGATGGACGATGACCATGATAACCTATCAGGCTGGCATGCATCGCACCTGCTGCCTTGAAAAAGAATGACGGGTGGAGAAATCTTTTCGGCGACTTTATAAAACATACTGCTGATGGAGAAACTCAGGGGAGCAGACAGGGAGACATAGACAGCGAGAGGCGGGGAAAGCTGGTGTGTTTGCAGTGAGGGACAAGAGGTAAAGATGTGCAGTGTTTCCCATTAATTAACAAGAGCATGGTGACCTGCCACAGTCTAACTTACTCTCAAAATGAACCGAAAATATTTTTACACATCTCATAAAAATGTTCTGTTTTGTGAAAGCTTCCCCGCGCTGCTGTAAGCTTGCACGCTCAATTCCCCTGCCGGCTTGAACTATAAACAGTAGATCTTGTCACGCTGTGGGCGTGTCTGATCTGTTTAGTTTCATTATTCTGTTATTTAGTCTGTTTTGGTTCCATGTCTAAGTTCCCAGTCCTGTTTTCCAGTCAGTCCTGTCTCTGTTCTAACTCCGTCCTGTTAGTCAGTTGTCATGTTCCTGGTCTTGTGTTCTGTTAGTTCTGTGTCTCAGTTCATGTCTATGTGTTTACTTCAGATTTGTATACTTCTGTGTTATTTTGATATGTCTGCTCTTAGTTCTGTGTTGCCCCAGCTTCAGTCTGTTTTCACTGTTGGTAGTGGTTATGTTGTAAGGTGATCTGTCTGCCGGTGTCTGCATTAGTTTGTCGTGTGTGTACTCCTTTGATCTGTTTTATGTCAGTAACTTGTGTTCTGGCTGTCTCTCTGTTTTCCCTTGCTCCCTGCCTGTGTCTCGTTAGTCTCATGTCTGTCACCTGTGTTGCTCCCGCCATGCTCATTAGTCCCTGGTGTTAAATGTTTGGTGTTTCCCTCAGTCTTTGTCCGGTCATTGTAGTGTGTAAGTGTTTACACACCCCGTCGTGTCTTTTGGAAGTGTGTTCTGTCTGTCTTTTCCTGACGACCCCCTTCAGTCATTTTTGGATGTTCCTGAGAACTGTCTGTAAGCCTGAGAACCTGTTTTTGGTTGGATTAAAATCCCCTGAACTTATCTCTACTCCTGTGTCTTGCGTTTGGGCTCACCTACTCTGCACTTGTTCACACAACCCTGACAGATCTGGGAAAAATCTTGTGGTTAGTTTTGATGTTCTCCACAATTATTTTACATTCATGACGAAGCATCAAGCAGTTTTGAGCCTCAGCATATAATTGCTTATAATGGCTGGGAAAACACTGTTAATGTAAACTCAGAATCAATACAGATAGGATTATTCATGTTTGCCTTTTTTGTCTTAATTTACTGCTTTATATATTTGTAAAAATTAACATAAATAATAGGCAACCCCAGAACCACCTCACTTCTGTATAATTACAAGCATTTCATTTGTACATCAAAATCCAAAAGAATAATTTCCTCGTTAACTTAAAAGGAGTAGTTTGCATCTTTAATTTGCTTTACTAAGCTCAGTTCTTCCTTCCAATGACGAAGCTTGGAGGCCAAAACCTGAACTGTTAATGTAGCTCCAACAACTCCCAACAGAATAAGACTTCCTCTACTAAAACTATCAGCTGATTACTCACATCAGTTTCTGTAGTCAGACACTAACAACAAAATAAATAAAAATTATACTGAATACATGCATGCACACACAACATGATTTTTTTTATGGAAGACTCTGAATACTAAAACAGACATGATGCGATCAGCTGATAGTTTTACTAGTAGAGGAAGTCTTATTCTGTTGGAGTTGTTGGAGCTTCATTAACACAGTGGGGGCATTCGTTAGTCTGGTGGGCACATGGCCGGTGTTGTTGGGGTGGGTTTTGGCTCTCTTCCTTGGGGGTAGCTGCCTGGGGGGACTAGGCCCCCGTCCAGGGACAAGAACGTCCTCAGGTTCCGTTACACTCCATCTAAACCTCACTTCCATCCAGTACAGGGCACCTCCGGTATGGGAGGCACTAAACACAGAAGAATTTACAGAAGAATCTGTACAGTCTTGATTAAAAGCCACGTCTTTTCGCTTTCGTCTCCTCTCTACCTGCGTGTTTCCAAAACATCTCCAGTGTATCTCACTCATGTACAACACTCACAATGCTTATCGGAATGCACAGATTTGATTGGCTGAGCACCATCACATTAGATGACTGGAACTCATGCCATTGGTCTGCGAGTTTCCTGGGCCACTACAGTGCATGCTAGAAAAGCTGTGTCCTCCGTCACGAGGTAGTAATTCTCAATAATCATCATTTGTTCGGGTCTGGGTCCGGAGAGGACAGCGGCTGGGTCCAGATCCAGACCGCAGTCCGCCAATTAGTGACCTCTGATGTAGGTTATCAAGAGGCATATAAAAGAAGCATTCCACCAATTATACATGTAATTCACTATCATCCTTGCAGGGTTGAGGACAGAAATGATCTGAAGTTCAAAAAGATGCACCGTTATGCCAAAGCTTTCTCCAATGATGATGAAAAAGAGAAGACTGACACAAGAAAGGGGTCAATCTTGGGAGACCACAAGCTCAGACCTAAAAACAGGAGGCCTCTGAGTAGGTGGCAGAAGATTCACCACAGCGCTTTGGGTTTGGAGATGGGGCAAAAAGATCCAAAGGACGACCAGGACATTAAATATGTCTAAGAAGAGATTCTGCCTGAGCCTTAAGTGCCTTTTCTGAGGACCTACACATCATCTTACAGTCCTGAACATATGAAGTTGACGTCAAGTGTTGATGAGTGTCATTGAACAAACTTGCAATATGAGGACTGAATTGGCTCAATCTGCCCATATAGTCAACAACGCTATTACTTCTGGAGTATTAGACAACACAATGCTGCAAAAAATATATCTTTAACAATTTAATTGAAAATTATCTAAGAAGCTTCATCATTATTTGCTAGGTAGTACTGATTGAAGTATGAAGTGGAAAGAGAAGTAATTTGAAAGGTCATTAAGGAGTTGATGCCTAACAGAATTTTAGTTTTCTCATTCTGTTATAAAGTTATGGTTTTGCATCTGCAGCTGATAGATAAAGTAGGTGTAGCCTTCACAGGAAGCTGTGATCCAGTTCTTTCCAGGTGGGTTTCCACTGATGAGGACGATACAATCTTGATCTGATTGTACTTCTGCCCAATAATTACAAATAAAAGGCATGAATATTCGCTATTACGCTGGAATCACAGGATGCTGTGGTTATTCATTTTCAGTAAAGTGGAGATAGAATAAATCTGGGTGTTTACTTTTCTTCTTCTTTTTGCAATATTGTATGCATAGCTCACAATGTTTATTTTTTGATGACATTGTCATAAATGTGTAAATTAAATTATATGTGGTCAGAAGTGTTTTCTAACATTCTGCTCCCCCAATGTTTGGAAATTAGAAGGGCAACAAAATATAAACACCTCTCTCTAGAATGCAGGCCAGTACATTACCTTAAACTATGACCTCAATAATAAACATATACTTACATTTACACATTTCCGACAATGACAAGAACAGAGCGTTATAAACTTCAGAAATTTATGGCAGAACTGTTATATTGAATTGCACTAGCTTGTACAGGTGTACCTAATAAAGTGTATATTTTTATTGAAAATACATGTTAAGTACATTTTTTAAAAAAAACAAAGATAAATCTCTCGCCTTCTCTATCTCATTTTTCTCCTTCCCACCCAAAACACTTTCAGACAAAACATAACACTGGCACATATTGATATCTAACCCACACTCATGGAATCTTCACCTAATCTTTACAGATCTAAACATCCCAAATATGAATAGACCATAAGGGAAAAACAACAACCAAAGACTGCACTGATAAAAAAGTTCTAGCTACAGCTGAGATGATTAGTTAGAGTAATCAAGTAGTCACACATTTCCAAGGAATTACCTCTCTCTCACTCAGTACAATGTTTTTGACCCAGTTCCATGTTTCTCCTTTGTTTCTCAGCCCGATCCAGTATTTCATTTTTCTCTTACTCTGAAAACACTAAAGAGAGAGCACCACTGACATTTATCTGGTGGACGAGTCTGGGTTTGGCGGTTGCCAGGAGAACTGTACTTGCCTGACTGCATTGTACCAAGTGTAAAGTTTGTAGAGACCTTTTGAAGGGCCGATGCTCAAAATATAAAAAGGGCACATGGAACAAGGATTTAAATAGCGATTTTCTCAAAATATCGATACAAAAATACACTGCTATGCAAGTGTGAGAAATACTTTGAGAAGGAAACTTTAATGAGGGAAAAGATGAGGTTCACCATATCAGGGGTAAAAATGAGACAAATCTATAGACAGAGCTGTGTGTCTGTGTGTTACTTGCTGTGTGTACAGCATGCAATATTGTTATAATGATTTTATATATTGCATTGTGAGTCTAAGATATATTTGGATTTTAATTGACTATATGTCTAATCCTAAATTTAAATAAATAAACTAGCATCAATGCCTGTGAAAATTTTCTCCCTCAAACAGCAAGAACAAACAAAGCACCTTTGTTTATCTGTGTATACAAGTAACGTTTTGCTAAATCTCAAGAAATGTACTAACTGTAATAAAATATTAACAACTCTAAACGTTCATGAAATATATATTTTATACTTAATTTATCACCATTGATAAACCCCACAAAGAATTTTCTAACGTTTAAAAGCAGAAAACACTGGCGGTATCTAATAAATTAAGGAAATTTTGCATTCACAAAAGGACACTTTGGGCATCAAAGGACAAAATGCAGGTGCTCAAGCGCCCAGCGCATCCTCCTCTGCACATGTCTGGTGTGGGGCTGTTTTTCAGGGGTTGAGCTTGGCCCCTTAGTTCCAGGAACTGCTATTGTTCCAGCATAACAAGACATTTTGGACAATTTCATGCTCCCAACTTTGTGGAAACAGTTTGGAAATGGCCCCTTCCTGTTCCAACATGACACACCAGTGCACAAAGCGAGGTCCATAAAGGCATGGATGAGCAAGTTTGGTGTAGAGAACTTGGCTGGCTTGCAGTCCTGACTTCAACACGATAGAATACCTTTGGGATGAATTAGAGTGGAGACTGGTTGCCAGGCCTTCTCATCCAACATCTGTGCCTGACGTCACTACTAGAAGAATGGTCAAAAATTCCCATCAACACACTCCTAAACCTTGTGGACAGCCTTCCCAGAAGAGTTGAAGCTGTTATAGCTGCAAAGGGTGGGCCAACTCCATATTAAACCCTACGGATTAAGAATGGGATGTCATTAACCTTCATGTGCAGGTAACCCAAAACTTTTGCTAATATAGTGTATGCCAGAGGTCCTACGCCTTTGGAGCACTTATGGGTTAAGTGTCTTACCCGGATCTCCCACATCAGGGCATGTGTCTTATCCACTGTACCATTGCCACCCCGATCAAAAAGAGTTCTTAGAAAAACAAACACATGAACCAACTTTCTGTGAGACCTGTGAAAGCAGAATTGTCACTCAAAACATAATTGAAAAAGTTATTAGTTGTTAGAGGTTTCTTTTGCTTATACATTTTTTACATTACATTTTTTCTTCTAACACTCTGGGATTGAATGTTGTTGAAGTGAAATTGGAACTATTCGTAGATGCATGTTAGAGAAAATGAAGGGCTTTCCTGTCTGCTGCTTTAGGTTCCTCTCTGTACTGTCACACTGATTCAGTTTGGACTAGAAATCAGAGAAAATTGGGAGGAGTTGTGAGGGAAAAGAATATGCCCGCAGGTTGCAGCAGTGCAATCGGACATGCTTTGTATTTCAGTGCCGTTGTCTGTTGTTTTGAGCAAAAATAGAACATAGCAATGTGATCCTGACATATATTTTTCTATTTTTCTATTATTTATGCATTGCCAATGAACAAATAGAATCTATAGATATCTACATCTGGACAGTATTTAAAGCACTTGACGTTTTCCATATTTTGTTATGTCATAGCCTTTTCCCAAAATTAATTATTTTATTATTATTATTTTCCTCAAAATTCTACAAAAATACCTCATAATGACAACATGAAATAAATGTATTTGAAATTTTTGCTAATTTATTAAAAGTAAAAAACAAAAATGCACTTTTTGGCAGTGTTTAAATATTGAATGTCAGAGTTTCCTGGGAGGTACAACCAAAAAAGGATTTCTTATTGCAGTTTGCCACTGTATTACCATACCAAGACAACACTGACATCCATTCAAAGCAGACTACTGGATATGGATAGCAACTTAATATAAGATTTTTGTAAATTGAGTCAGACCCTAAGCATATGGCCATTTTAAAAGCCGGTGCCTAAACATGTTTCAAGTTGAAGTTGAGGAGCAGACAAAATAAATTAATTAGGTTAGATTTTAAGATAAGCCAATGTATTAAAGAGCCCTATTGGGCTAGAACAGTGACATAAAATTTTGACACTGAAAAAATATTTGGCTGAAAAGGAAACGTTAGCATTGAAACATTCGTATTAGGGAAAAAAATGGCACGGAGACAAGTTTCAGTGAAAAAAGTTTCACTTTAAAAATAAAACGTTAAAACTTCACTCTTCCTGAATAAGCCATCCTCTTGGCCGCTATGAAGCCTGCATCTCTAAAATGCTCAGAGCAGCGGCCTGCACTGCAAAACACGTTCACCTTACCCAGGCATATATTTTCGTTATCTGCCTGCACTAACCCTAACTGCAATCACACGAAGAGGTCACACAGTGCTGGGTATCAACAAGTCAATGAACCCAGGTTTTTCTTATTTCATTGTGACAATTTTATCTTCAGGGAAGACTGGAAATAGTTGTAATGTTTTTCAAGCCAGTGCATTCAAAATGTGATACAAACTTGTCTGTTATTAAATGGTGTAACTGTTATCTCTGCAACACAAACAGACATTGTATGATTTAGTCTCAAACACAGGGATTGAAATGGTTACAATTCACCCCATGGTCTGGGTTAGTTGTAACTGATGGTGATCCAAGTACTATCATTCATAGTAGTGAACATAATAATACAATTGAACAATATGTGCAAATGCATGGAAACCCTAAGTTTTTCCCTTGATAACAAGATAATTTTCTTGAGATCTCGAGGTAACAAATGTTGTTTTCAAGTGATAACTGGATTATTTTCGATAGTATACAGTAATTTGGTTAGGGATGGGGTTAAGTGCCAACTGTGCCTGTGTCTGGACTCTCAATCTGAGGGTTGTGTGTGCAGTTTCCACATCGGGTGGATAGTTTTTATTTTTTTATTCTTCATAAATTAGAGGATACATCCATCAACCTCTCCCATTTCCTGACAGCTATTTCAGAGGTGTGTCAAGCACCTTTGAAAAGTTCTGAAAGACATTCAAAAGAGTCTGGGGCTTGCATGACACACCTCTGAAATAGCCATCAGAAAATGTGTGATTGAATTCCCCTGAATGAGAGAATAAGAGCAGGAATCTCCTCTGCCAGGGGTAATAAAGCATGCTTTATTGTGAGCATGTGAAACAGTCTATTAATTAGAACCTTGTTGAAGAGGATAAAAATAAAAAAATTCAGCCAAAGTGGGATCAAACACATAACCCTTTTATTGAGAGTCCTGTACTCTAGTGTTGTAGTCAAGACCGCCCAAACCGAGACAAGTCAAGTCCAAGACCAGATTTTATTGAGACCGAGACAAGACCAAGACTATTAGGGGCTGAGACCAAGTCGAGACCAAGACTGTCAAGGTGACAGTCGTTAACAGTAACAACACATTTTTATTGAAGAAATAATCCTATCAAAGTTTGGATGTTAACAAATAAATCAGACAATTAATAGACTATTTACAGGACTAGGTTACACTTTAGTCCTTTATTTCGATTTTATGCATTTTTCAATTTGCCCATCTTAACGCAGATGGTGAGAGTGTGGACACTTGGCTGAAATGTATCTTTAAGTAATTAGGCCTACTTGCTGATGATGTTGATCTGCACATGGTACTACTAACTGATTCAACTGCTTTCCATCCTAAAATTAATAAATTGCTTACATTCTTGTGATAGTTTTGCAAAAAGAGGGAGTTGTTTCAACTTAAAAAAATACATCTTCTTCATGAGATGTAGGCCTTTGCTATTACTTTTATTGCTGATATCGGGTGGGTCCTGAACCATCCCTTAATTATGCTGCTACTGCCAGGGGGATTTCCCATGATGCACTGAGCTCCTCTCACCTCTTCTGTCTCTCCCTCTGAGTGCAACCTCATCCCATTAATGCATGTTACTAACTTGATTTTTTCCCTCTCCCGTGGTTGTGTGCTTTCTCGTCCCCATCCTCTCTCCTCCGCTTCCTGCGGGTGTTCCTGGCTCTGGAGCTGTAGAGTCTGGATCTGGGGTTGGGAGTCTCCTGCTGCCCCCGTGTTACTGCAACTATAGCAACATTACCTTTACTGTCTGTACCTCTGTGTATACTGTGTAGGCTGCTCTCTCTCTGTGTCCTTGTCTCTCTCTCTTGCCCTCTCTCTCTCTCTCTCTCTCTCTCTCTCACCCCCAACCGGTCGAGGCAGATGGCCGCCCACCCTAAGCCATGGTTCTCCTCGAGGTTTCTGCCTCTTAAAAGGAAGTTTTTCCTTGCCTGTGTTGCCTAGTGCTTGCTCTTGGTGGGAATTATTGGGCTTCTGTAAATAACTTCAGAGTATGGTCTAGACCTGCTCTTTATGAAAAGCGCTGTGAGATAACTGTTGTTGTGATTTGGCGCTATATAAATAAAATTGAATTGAATTGAATTGAATCTGCAATGGCTGATTTTATGTCACAGCATAAATGCAGCCACAGACTGTATTTGAGCTTTCAACTCTGAAAAGAGGTTGATCTTTCAAGGTTGTTCATGGCATTTGCTTTTTTATTTTGAGAGATATTTACTTCTAAAGTTTAATCAGTGTGTCACTAATCAAGACCAGCTAGAGTGTGGAGCAGAGCTTCTGCCAGATCAGAAAAAAATGTAAGTTGCGCACATTCATCTTTGTGAACACATAAAGACATCAAAATGTATCCACAAGCCTTTTTTCTCTCAAAATATCAACATCTTCCTCAATGGAGGTTAAGTGTTTGTGATTGAATTTTTAATTGACTGGCAATTTACAGTTTTCATCCACTGCAATAGAAACTGCAGACTGACTTGTCCTCAGCTCCCCAATTCTTGCAGAATCTTCATTTTTGTAGTTTGGAGACATGCTATTATTGTCATGCTCAGCTACTCAAGCTCTAACTAAAAAATATATGGTTTAAACTTAATGATTTCTAACAACATGCATTCGGTTCTAAATGTCTCACTTACTAAATGTCGTCAGTGTTTATGGACATCAGTGTTTCTTCAGAGTAGTTATTTTATGTCTTTATTTTATTCCACTGGTACAGGAAAAGTCAGAGGATCACCAAATTCAGTAGGCTTCTGTCTCTATGGACAATGAGTGTCTGTAAAAAAGTCCCATCTAATCATTTTTGAGATGTTTCACTCTGGAAAAATCCATAGAGATAAAGATAAGGCAGTCTCAGATCACAGTCCAGATTACAGTACATATTTACATTTACAAGTTAGTGCCGCTTAGTTAACACTTTAGATGCAAACAATTATCATTTTGTGCATATCCAATAGATGACAGAAAAATTTTACAAAGTCACTGTTTTATTGGACCACAGTAAGCACAACCTGCATTTATATTATCAACATTTAATGAAAGACAACTTAGAGTTGGAGGATTTGGAAATTGCCATTGTTTTATGATTGATGTATTGTATATCTAGAAGCCTGATAACATCAAATGAACAGACAAAAAGTATACTGCAATTTAATGGACAAGTTTGTGCAAACCATACATACATCAGCTAAAAACAATGTATAACATAATATTCACCTTGATGTAATATCACCTTCACAATGTTAAAGAGTAAACTCCACATTTTTAAGGATCAGCAGCTTTTAGTAAAATCTCAATTTGGGATCTGCTGGTATCAGCAGCAGTCATGGTCACAAGAGCACTGGTTTCACTGGTTTCCCACATGTTGCTTATATCGCAGCAAGAATCTGTACTGACCGCTTACACGCACACCATCCACATGATTTTGCCAGTCTGATGCCCCGGATCTGTGTTTTTTATTGTATAACTGCAGCGAAGTAACTGGTCTTCACATTGTCCCAATGTCAAACTGCTGGGTCCTTTTTACACTGAGTTTCCAAACATTATTCAAACCCTCAGAATTTTATTTTACATAAAAGTCATGTTTCAAAACACAGAAAATATCAAGTGGTTGAAAGTAGCAAAATACATCAACTCAAGTATTGTACTAATTAGTACAATGTTCAGGTGCTTTGCTTTGTATTTCTACTCCATTACTTGTCAGAATATAATATTATCCTATCAACCCACTAAATGTATTTGGCAGCTTACTGGAGATTTTGAAGATTTTGATACAAGACATATGATGTTTTTATAAACATGATGTAGTGTGATAGATTAAGTTACCAATGTGAGCTTTATTTTGACCAACTATATTAAAGCCCTTCTTAATAAAGAATATAAACCCAGCCGTATAGATTACATAATAATATAACACTCTAAAATCAGTTGTTGTACACAATGAGTACAACTACTCTGGATACTTTGGAAATTTGCAGTTTCAGCTTTTGTACTATTACAAATGTGTAATTTAGAACCTTTAGAACCTAAAGGAGAATTTATATAAAGGGTGGCTATAAAGGTGGAAGAAGTATTTAGACTCTTCACTTAAGTAAATGTAGTAATACAACAATACAAATACTCTAATACGTAAACACCTTGTGTTCAAAATTGGTGTTAATGTTAAAGTACATTAGTACGAAGTGAAAAATATAATATTTACCTTAAAAATTATGGTGGAGGAAGTAAGTTACAGAAAATGGAAATACTCAAGTAATTACTGCACAGCCTCAAAATTATACAGAAGTGCATTACACTTAGTTTCTTTTTGTTTTAGTGATTGTACATAAGAAGAAAAAAATGGCATTTTTTCAGATGATGTCGCTTCACGGAATCCTATTTGATCTTTGTTTAAAAGTACTAAAGAAATTGAGAAAGCAACATTTGGAGTATTGAGAGTTCAGAGGTTAAATTAAAATGTGTAAAAGAGGAAGAGCTGGAGTATGTCGTATAAATGAAGGCTCTATGTTGAAACCCTTAACACTGTGTAGTCTACTTTGTTAATGTGATGCTTTTGATTTAATCATGATCATTAAGCTCTAGTCTGCTAAGTGTGTGTATTGTGTCGTTAGCTCATCATTAACTTTTTCTTCTGCCTTCAGAGGAAAGTGACATGATGTTTCTCATGTTTCTGATTATTCCTGACACATCAGTGGTGCTGAACATGTTAAATCATGTGTGTACAATAAATGCAACATGTTGCAAGATCATACATCATGGCCACATTTATTCCACCAAATAATTCCAGTTTCACCTGGAGAAATTTGCCCAGTAATAAAACAATAAAAATAATGCAATTTGGACAATCATGCCTTAATATCAGGTTAAATTGCAAACCGGGCTCAGACTTGCATGCTTGCAAGTTTCAAACAGGTTTCCTTAATGGTTCACTAAAAACAATGACCCTAAAGTGTTGACTTTCATGATTGTGCAGAATTTTCATAGCGGCCATGCAGGTTTTAGGGTTAGTGGAATGCAGATAGAACTGGTGATAACACAGAGATATACTGGGATTAGGGACTGGTCCATTGTCATTTCACTTTTAAGGTGAAAGAATACAACCAAGCATTTAAGATTAGTGTGATAAATGTGTCCGTTTTCCCACAGTGAGTTGAACCTTAGAGCACAACTTTCTTTGTGGGATCCCTGACCTGTGGTGAAAATCCACCTGCTCATTTCGCTTCACTCTCTCTGTCTTACCGGTCTGCTGTTCATTCATCCTCCCTCTCCACCCATTCATTCTCAATCCTTCCATGTCTCCTCCTTCATGGTTGGGCCATATATAATGGTCATGCCACAGGGATTTCACTCATCCTTAGGGACATTTCATCAGTGTTGTTTCAAATTTTGGTCAAGTGTTATGAGTATCACTAGAAGTTGAGGAGCAGCACTATTACTGTTTAACGGTAAGGCTATGACAGTTTCTTCTTTTCGGTTATGTTTGTTATGTTATTTAATTTTGAAAACAATACAACTGAACAAAATAGATACCAAAATAATCCAAGTTGGAGGCCTAAATGATGGAGCAATTATTGTGGATTCAACGTTGGCCTCACCTTTCGTTTGTTTTTTCCAGTCGAAATCAGGTGTCAATGTCTCTGGCCAGATCTGTTCTGTGCGAGCTCAACCATTGGTGGAGCCATCTGAGGTTTCGTGTTCAAAACAAGAAAGGATGGAACGAGATGTTGGATGAGACCTTTTTGCTCTACACCAAATAGTAAGAAACTCCACTCTTTTCTACAAGAAATTAGATTAAGTCTAAATCAATTATATGCAGGTGTAAAGCCTAACCTGTTTAATAAATAATCACATCGGTTGTTTTTCTGTCCATCTTCCCTCAGCATAAATGACATTCCCCTCTTCTTTGCGGCTAAAGAGAACAGTGTTGGTTGCATCAAGAAACTTCTGAGTTGTGCGTCCACTAATATCTTTGAGAGAGGTAAGGCTGAACTGTGAATTTAAACTTGTCTTGTTATCTTAGAGTAGTGCAGTGCCAGTTGGAATCTGTGAAACTGTAATCCTCTCACCCAGGTGCTCTTGGTGAGACAGCTCTTCATGTTGCTGTGATGAACGATAACCTGGAGGCTGCTGTGGCTCTGATGGACGGA
>JAPMOB010223613.1:0-33526 GCA_029875015.1 Lepomis gibbosus
CAGTAGTTTCTTTCTTTTTCAGGACATTCCAAATGGTTGTGCTTGCAATGCCCAATGTTTGTCCAATGGCTCCTGTCGATATTCCTTCTTTGCTCAGCTTGCCAATGGCCTGCTTTTCTCCCGTAGACAGCTCTCTGGTCTTCATGTTGGTTTATCCTCTTTAACAGGTAATGCAGTCTTTAGAGGTTTGAACCAAGGATGAAAACTTAGACTAGTCATGCAGAGCTATTTAATGTTTGGACAATCAACCTAAAAGGCAACACCTGGGCAACAAGAAACATCTGTCAGTCACATATTCCAATAGTTTTGCTTGAAAAATGTATGGGTTCGCACAAACAGTGATATGTCCTGAGTTGTTTAACACATCTAGATGTGTATAACAGGAAATGAGAGCTGAAATTCTGAACTCTTGTCTCATACTCATCTTTTGATCTTAAACACAAATGTCTTCAGTGAACAACAAAAAGGAATTTGCCTTACCGTTCCAATACTTTTGGACGGGACTGTATATCAAACAATTCGTCTGCTCAAGACGAAGAGGAAGAACTCGGTACGATGTTCTGTCCTGAAGTTGTGGGCTTGTAAAGCATGGGAGTGCTTTTGTTCATGGGAATGTTGATCAATATTCACTGGTTTTATAAATATTTCAATGTTTTGGAAGCGTTATGTGGATCATGGATGTATGGACAGAAATGGTGTCCCAATAAAAGTGAATGTGAATAAAAGTGATGTAAATATGGCTAAAACATGGACATTCGCCTGGTATATTTTTGAAAAATTGTGTAATAACCTTTGTATATTAGTTTCTTTTCAACAAATTTACAGTTACAGCTGTATTCCAGGTGTATTAGAAGATATCCAGTTGCATTATAATCAGTTGGATGATGGTTTTGATGGTGATATTGCTATTAAAATACAGATTTTATCCATCCATTCATCCACCGTCAACCGCCTGTATACAGGGTTGCAGGGGGCTGGAGCCTATCCCAGCTGACATCGGGCGAAAGGCGGGGTACACCCTAGACAGGCCATCACAGGGCCACACATAGACAAAACAACCACAAGTACACCTAAGGACAATTTAGCGTCACCAATTAATCTAGTCCACATGTTTTTGGACGGTGGGAGGAAGCCGGAGCACCCGGAGAGAACCCACGCAGACACGGGGAGAACATGCAAACTCCACATAGAACGGACTGGAAAGACCAAGGTTCGAACACACGACCTTCTTGCTGTGAGGCCACAGCGCTAACCACTGCAACACCACACTGCACCTCCATTTACTCTTAAATAGAAAAATAAATAGGTTAATTTAGTTTAGTTGATTCATATTCCTTAGCTTCTGACCTATCTAAGGAGACCAGAGTTATGCATCTAGGCCTAATGGTTAAGGAGTTACTACTGAATCATTTAGGGTATGTTATTTTAGGGTTTTCCTGGAAGTAGGTGTCTGTTTCCACATGTTGCTAATGTTGGATGTGTTCGCAGTGATGTGTGCGTGTGTGTGTGTAGGCCTGTTAAATATTGTTGGTGTTGTGTGACAGCATGGGTGGCGATCATGCACCCATACTCTGCTGAAGTGCACACACAGCTTGTGTATTGATGCAATAATTTGTAGTTTAAGAGTCATGGTTTGATATTAAATGCAATGGTTAGTAAAGCATTACTAGCTTCCTTTGGAGTGGATATGATTTTTAAAATAAAGGTTTTATTTATGGTGGAGGGAGGGTCATGCATTTTCTCATTCGGGGAGGTTCAGGGAAAAATATTTATAGCCACGGGTCGGGCAGGGTAGTATAATAACAAAGTCAGAAGTTTTTCATCCATCCCAATAGTAGCAGTAGCTGTTTGCAGTCAGAAAGCACTATGTCTGAGTCTGCATTATAAAGTAAGTCTCTTTGAACATACTGAGATTATAAACATGGTTCTTATATTTGTTCTTCGGTTACATGTAGTGATTTTATAGTGATTAAAATCACACAACAAAATTTGAGATGAAGGCAGTGATTCAGAAATCTGGAGGTTCTGCAGGTTATTAAAAGTAAACTTGCTACCAAGTCTTTATTAAAAAAATTTCTACGTACTGAGGCATTATTCTAATTGGTATATTATGCTACAGGAAAGCATGCCTGTGAGAGCACAGCAGCTTTTTTCAATCCCACATAAAAACATGAACCAAAAGCAGAATAAAAATGAGTAACAAAAGTAACAAGAGAGTAGGAGTAGAGGGGAACAAATCCTGTGTCCACACATCTGCGAAGCTAATGACAGTGTTACGTAACAAGACAAAGCACAGAATGTCCGTGTGTCACTTTACTGGTCACTGTAGACCTTGTTTATATCTGTGGAAAAATCACGGCCCATGTATGCAAATACACAGCCTTTCCACTGCCACTGAGGGGCTGTTTTCTGGAAAGGGGGGGGGGGGCTCTACAGACTAAACAGCTTTCCATTGTTCAGCGGTGGAGTACTCTCTGCGCTCCAGAATTCCTGGGAAGCCACTTCACAAGAAATCGGCTGGCTGTTTCCCCTGGCCCTCTGTGGAGGGCTTCGCTGTTGTGCAACACATTTCATGTTCATTTGAACGGCAAAGCAGCACAGTAAGTACGCAACTGTGAATGTTTTATTTTATCCTGTGGTCCATTAAAAGCAAGATTTATGTCATGAATTATTTCCATCTGGTGTTGTGCAATTTTTGATTCCAAACCAAATGTATCAACAGGAGTTAAAAATCTGGGCGTCAGGGTTGCCAACAAAATAACAAAATACGTTATGTATGTTACACAATAAGAATAATTTCCACCTCGCCCAAGTCATCAAATGCCTGCAAATGTGTTAAAATTCTAATCTAGCCGTGCTATGCTAGTAAACTGAAGACAGTAATTACCAAATCAATATCAATATTCATAAACACACCTGGCTCAGAGGCTGACGCAGTGAAGATGTGAAGGAGGAAGAAGAGCATGGAGAGACTGGCAGCCATGGTGTTGAGCTGTGGAAGAAACATGTGGTGAATGTTAGTTACTCAGTACAGTCCACACAGATGAACCACACAACCCATGCAGGCCCAGCCCACTACCACAATTAAAGAGGGATTCTCTTGCCCCTCCTTAACTTTTTTTAAATCAGGAGAGGTTGGGTACACCCAATTGTGAAAAGTGCTTCAGATGACATTATCAAATGACTTAATGTGTCAGTTTGTTCTCTGGTGCATACACAGCAGCTTATCTTTTAGGTTATTCTATATCCTCAGATTCAGCTGGATGAACTCTGATCCCACATTGCCAATGTTTTGCTGAATACCTGAACTGTAAACTCTTTGGGGCAGGGCCCCAATATACCCAGGTCTCATGCTGTACACTCACCGTTCCTTTCATCACTTACACTGCAACTGACATTCCAGCTACTTTTAATGCTTACACTTTATGTTTATACTTCAACTACCACTTTGAACTTCTTTCAGTATCACTTTAACTACTACTGTACTTTAACTTCACTCAGTGAAGCTGAAACTGTCATTTCAGCTGTATGAGGCACTTACACTTTCAACTGAAACTTCAACTCTTTAGCCCTTCAGTTTTAAGTGCAACTTTCAACTTCTTTCAGAAATCTTCCTCCTGTGTTTACACTTGAACAAACACAAATTCTTTTAAGGGCTTTGTGACACTTGGACTCATTTTAATACCTCCACTTCAACTGATTAATTCACTGAAACTTCAACAACTGGCACTTCGTTTTTACTGACACTTTTTCAAAAATTTTCTGAAGACCCAACATATTAGGAAATGATTATAGATGTTTCAAGCTGCAAATTTAGCACAAGTAAGCACATTGTCTTTTATCATGTAATGTGAAGTTTGAAATAATGTAAGTGATGAATCATAGTAAACAGCATTTATTGGACAGCGGGGAAGGGCCAGCAGGTCTAAATCAGAATCTCAGCATGTTTTATTCATTATTTTCTATGTAGTATTCACACTGTTTATCCTTCCTGGAGACGGGTGTTGCAAAAGAGTACACAGTTTTGTTCTGAACGTGACATCCTTCCAGCCAACAGAGCTGGGTTCCTGCCAGTACTTGTGAAATCCATCCCTACTACATTCTGGCCTTGCATGGATCATGTTTACTGATCCGTGTATAAGGATTCATACAGGACTCATATTAGTTCATCTTGTAAGCTTTCCAACCAAGAAGCTGGGGCCCTTTGTGCATTTGTGATTCCCAAAACGTTTCTCAGCCTGATTTCTCATTTGAAATAACATACTTAGCAATATCTTTATAATCTATTTGGACATGGCTCCTTTACTCAGATAAAAATAATAATAACAGTGTCGTTTTCACATTTTGCTGGCATTATGATTACTTCATGGCCTAAATCTGTGTCCATACTCAGAACAGAATACATTTCAAATGTATTTGAGGTTTTCTTGATTCATAGTAAATATTTTAATACTTTGATTTCTTTTCTGATAGTTAGATTTACTCTTCAAACTCTCTTATTCACAGCATGGATAAAGATAGCTAAAACCTCCAATAGATTGACTGAATGAAGTCAAACAAATACTCTATAATGTTTCTGTCATCCCTGAAAACTGTAAACTCTCCTGGCTCAGTACAAATCTTTGTGGCAACTTTATAAACGCCACATATGAAGGCGATTCGTCATAAAGAGTTTTTGGCAGTAGTGATTGGATTACTTTTTTCACTCTCCGACATCTACATCATCCTCCAAAGTTCAGCATCACTCAGGCTCCGTGTTATGTTCAAAAGGTTCACATGACAACATGCTAAAATTAATTACTGTTATACAACAACATTTCACTCCTTGTGTTGGGTTAAATGAAAGCTAAAAAGCTTAGAAATGTTTATTATTATTATTATTATTATTATTACGTGTATCTCAAATGCAAGGGCCAGGAGTGAGAATGACAATGTTCATTTACGCCACCATAAACTCTGCTGTAGTCACAGCATTATTATTTTGTAGTCTCTGCTGACCACAGTTGGCCCAAACTGAGTTAAGATAAGACACATTTCTTACACTCAAGGTTTTCTCATGCTGATAAGACAGACTAACAAACTAAACAGCTCACATAGCAGCAGATGGCACATGCTCTTTTTAGAAGAACAGGTGTGGACTCTATAACATTCTCAAGGACATCAGGTTGGGAGAATCCAGCAAAATGTCTAAATGTAATTTATTGTCATTTTAGTCCCTTTTCCCTGATTTATAACTCATACACTATATTTTTGAGTTTCTCACATTTAATAATTACAGAGAGGGCAGTGGGAGTTTAGCTTGTTCTGTGTTCTTGCAAATTTAGCCCAAGAGTCATGAGAATTGTGGGAATTAAAACTGGGGCAATGGGACATAAAGCCTGAGAAACCCTACTGTAAGAGGACATTGGAAAGCATCACCAGGTTGACATACATTATGGGACATCTCATTACAATCCCCTTTTTAGATATCACATTGCAGTAAAATGTACAAAATGCACTTATCTGCCGATGCCAGGATGATGTCATTGTTATGTATGTCAGAGTTCGCTGTCAATTTCGCTGTTGTTGTTTTGAGGAAGATACAGCAAATAGAAAAAAAGGGCAGCAGGGTGAGAACACATTGTGTCCATCCTATTCCCAGCTAGTTTAAATCAAGATCGGAGTGATGTGAAGAGTATTATTATACCCTCTCACTGTAACTCAGAATACATGCATTTTATACCATATAAGGATTGGTTCATGCCGCCCACCTCCCCCCAACCCTGCACGGATAAGGGGTTAAAGATAATGGTGGATAGATTATTTATTATTTATTATGATGGCTAAAGATATCAATTAATCAGTGACCGAAAGATCAATTCATCACCCAACTTGCTGTTTTTGGCGATGCTTCATTCAGGCGGGGTGTGTTGTAACACGTCTTTAAAACGTGTTATAACCATCCCCTTACATACAGCTAAGAACACTTTCTTGATTTTAATAATTTTACAGAATGCTTAAGCAGTGGACAAGAAAGACTGGCGAAGGTGTGCCTACCAATTTTTAAAAAAATGTCTGATAAGGTCACAGAAAAGGGCAAGTCAGTCAGGTCAGTTGAAAAGTCACATGGGATCTCCCAGAGTGGCAGCTGAGTGCCCAGGGGTCCAGTGATCGTCCCAGTGTACGTAGGTTACATGAGCAGCAGCAAGGTGCAGGACGAAGTGTTAGCTGATTATTTGACTCAGACATCAGATGTGTATTATGGACTTACTGCACGTGAGATAAGAATATGACAGGTTGGCCAGTGGAGTCCAAAGTAGAATTCAATACTTCCGTAGGTAACAGACAAATAAAAAAAAACATTTTGCCTATTTACTCACATTTTCTATCCCAATTTCTTTTAGGTCAGAAAGTTTGGCTACCAACTGGCAGTGATTTAACATCAAACACCCACAAACACGGGGTGACAAGCAGATAACAGGGCCTGACCGCTACACATTCTACATGAAGCGGAACCTCAGTCTGCCGATGAGGAGTCCAGAGGCAAGCACCCTCAGGTCACTGACAGGTACAACTTCAAGAACAACATATGGATTTTAGACAAAACTGGTGGAACAACAGTCCAATCACCAGATCCCATTGTTCTCCTCTGTACACATTAAGAGGAAGGGCCGGAAGAGGTAACATCTCAGGATGGATACAAGAGGAAGACGACTTCCTCACTCTGCAAATCACACAAAGGTCAGCCCAGAGTAGAAGGTTTTGCTTTTGATGGATACCCACTGTTCACATATATCTGTGAAAGGGATTTTTCTACTAATCTGCCCCGCCCCCGCTGCAGCCATAAACTTCACACAGACTGCAGTGTCCACGGCCTATTTAAGAATTTGGTGAGCAGTGCAAGTGATGCCTGGATGATGATGGATCCTGCCAAGACCATGACAATATCTGATATTCAAGCAGTGTGAAGATGCTCGGCCTGCAGCCGCAACACCCAAAAGCAGTCGAGCCGGTTTCCAGTCCACACGTATTTGGCCCTTCAATCCTGACAGGGTGACGATGCACCCTTACAAGACAGTGACCGTCCAGCTCCAGGTACGTCATTGACATCTGGAGATTTCCGGAAGAACAGGCAGTGTGAAAAACTCACAGATACACCAGTGAAGCAGGAATTGATGGGGGAACAGAGAAGAGGAAGCAACCATGTAAGAGAGTATCTTCTGGAAAGAATAAAGGCAAGCAAAGAAAACAGAAAGAAAGTCCGCCAAAGAAAATGCTGAAAGCCAAAGCTGAGGATTCTGAGATTTCAAATTATGATGTTCTATACAAAGGTACATTGTAGTGGAGTGTTCATTAAGAACACATACCCACACTGCTGTTTCAAACAGAAAGTGATTTTGAGTTCTGGTCAATCACACAGAGAGAGAGACACTGTTCCCGATTGTCCTTTTATTACATTAAACCTCTTATTGAAGCATATTGCCTGGTGTGAGTTTTGCTTTTGTCTAATTTTTACAACTTAGCTCAGCACGTGTTACAATCTCACCCAGTGTTGGGCTAGATTCCATAAATTGTCAGAAAATTGTGACAAATGCCTCTCATGATGTCAATCCCAGCGTTACGTCCTTTTAAACAGCTTGTTTTGTCTGATCATCAACAGTCCAAAATCAAAGATAGCAAATCCTTAGAATTAAGAAGCTGGAACCAGGGAATGTTTGACATTTTTGATTGAAAAAGGACACAATCAATTATGATTATAAATTATTCTTTGAAAGAAATAAACCATAAAAAGTATTCCCCTTTAAAATTGCACCAAATGGAAATTATACCATAAAGTAGTCCCTTAATATTTCACTTCACGGAGTCCAGAGTACGTAACATTGCTATCCACCTTTTGTTACATACTTTAGACAACTTTAACATTTTCTTCTCAGTTTCATTGTAATTACATCTGCAGTTTGTTTTCCAGCCAGTCTTTGGGCTCAGACTTGTTTTTCCCAGTGCGCTCTCTGACATTGTGCAAGATTCATGAAGAACATGTAAATAAAAAGCTCTGAGCCCTGACACGAGAACCTGCAACAAGGAGCAGGGATATAAGCTCCCCTCTACAAGAAAGCATTTCAGTTTATGGTTCTGAGTTGGACGGACTATCAGCGGCGGTCGGTTTACATTCTGCTGGGTACAACACACATGAACATGCAGGTCGGACACGAGAACCAACTCACCGCTGTGGTGAAGTGGACAGCGGTCTGCTCCCCGTCCAAAAGGTCTCAGGGGAAGCGGGCCTTGATAAAACAGCAACAACAGCGAAATCTCATACAAAGCTCCAGAGTCCCTCTAAACAGACCGAGGACACCCTCTAAAAACCAAAACTGTTAAACCGAGATCCTTGCAGGCCGTTAACGCTTTCTGCAGAAACCCTTCCTGACTGGCTGACGGTCTGTGTCTGTGTTTGAATCAACTGCACAGCTGTAAAACTCACCCTGTTGTTTCCGAGGCAGAGTGAATGGCGCCATCTGTCGGTGGAGACTTGGTACAGCAGATCTCCAGGAAAAAGCGAGGGGCAGAACAGACCGTGTAAAGTCAACAGATGTTAGAAATACCTAGCCACGAGTCTGTAAGTTCCATGTACCCCATCCAGACACCAAAACAAAGTCTGAACATTTGTATTTTGATTCATTTAATTTAACTCATCTAGTGGTGTCACAAATTCTGCTCACATGGTGCAACCGATCCTGAACTCAGATTAAAAGTGAGCACGGAGAAACATTCCGCCTTCAGCAGATGAATGTGAAAACAGCTTTCTGGCGTCAAACTCTGCGCACGCGCCATTCTGCACCGTGCACAAAGCAAAACACATTTGTGAGTGGAGGAGTAGGCCTACTTAAATTATGATACAAGAAGCTGAAGGGGGACATTTGAAGTCTGAATGTTGTCAGTGTTTTTTTGTGGGAATTATTTTTATTTGTACAATTGTTACTGCTGCATGCATTGTCTAGGTATAAGTCCCATTCACTGTTTGTCACTGACCTACTGAAAAAAATATTTCTAAGACAAAAACACAGACAGCACGCACAAACAAGTTCACGGCTCGTTCAATGTACACAGTGGGCTGGATACGATTTGCCTCTTTCCTGATTGTCGCTGTAGTAGTGAAATGTGGTGGACCTAGGCTCACAAAATGGAAATACTCAAGTAAAGTATCATTTGACATATATGTGTACCAACTCCAATATGTTTGTTAGTTGCACTTAAATTGAAATTCATGCACACATAAACTATAATCAACCTAACAAAGGAAACATTAAAATAACTTATGGTTGAATAAAGCTCATTAGTTTGTCTATGTGCAATAAAACTACTGCCCAACAGTTTTAGAGCAGTATTCCCCAGTGGAGTCACTTTTCGGGTCATGTGGTCCATGAGAGTCTCACCCACTCACATGTCAGCAGTAACTTTTCTCAGACTGTAAGGGCCATCCACACACTCCCCACATGCTTTGCATACCACACACTTAGTCTTTGAATTTGAAAGAGGCCACTACATCAGTCATGTGGCTAAATATTGAATGTAGTATAGTATAAACTGCATAGCTACTGTTACTGTAAGACAACCATCCTGTTGTATTTCAGCCTTCAAGAACTCATTTTTTCCATTTCATGTGGTTTCACCACCACTACCCCTTAGAGCTGTGGGTTTATTCCCACCTACATGCACAGTCATGAAGATTTCCTTTCGTGCCCCTCTGCCCTGCACAGGCCCCCCTCAGTATGCTGTGCGTAGATCAACTGCATAACCTTAGCTCTGATTCCATTTCTTCTTCAGCATACAAGCTGTGTGCTTGTCTCAAGGAGCTCAGGCCCTTCAGAGAGACAGCATTTTCCAACCCTGGAAAAGTACCTGTATCCCGTTGCGAGCCACCTCACAGGAGAGGGCACTCCACCGGTTAAAAACCATGACAACAGAATCCCCACAAAAATGCACTTTCAGACCACTGCTCAACATGGCAAAGCTTGTTATCCACCACAAAGGGCTACACCCACATTGGATCAACTACGCAAAGAAGTTATCAAGGTGTTTCTTAACCTGGACAAATTGATCATTGTGGCTCCTTCCAAGGAGAAAGCTGTGCTCCACAAGGTGGCTGTTGCACAACACTTGTCTACACCGGGTTTTGCCACAGAAGAGGTCTCGACTTCAAATCAACTAGATCATTCATTTGGGTGTCCACATGTACTCTGCCACCATGAGACTAAAGCTGTGACATTCAGTTTATAAGTGTACATGGCAGCTCTCCATCAGGCTCTCAGGTTGTTATTGGAGAAAGGTAGGCGAAACCTCCATTTCGCCACATAAGCTGTCTGGAGCTGTCCACGGTCCTGTTTTAGCACATTCAGATGTTGTGGGACAGGTTCGGCGAGGTGAAGGTGGATCTGTTCGCCCCATAAGAGAACATGGGAGTGAACACCATCTCTCACCAGTCGTTGACCAGAGCTCTCCTTTACGTATTTCCCCCAGTGTCCCTCATTTCTCAGCTCTCTTAGTGTAGGCATAGACCTCTCAAACTCAGGCCCCCAGCTCCACTGGTACTACCTCAAGGAACTTTTTTTGAGAGTAGAACTCTGGTCACACAGCAGTAGACTGCAGGTCTACTAAACTAGAAGTTCTTAGAGGGCTACATATTCGTATACTCAAAGGATCTGGAGTTACAATACATAACTAAGGTTTGGCCACTTGGGGGCAATAAACAAACTGTTGCCTATCATCAAAATACCTGGTTCTCTAAATGCTCCAATATGTTCACGAGCTAGCTACTAGCTGCTAGCTGCTCCTGTTTACTTTTTGGCGCTGTGCAGGTAGTGTACAGTGGGTTTTTAAAGCATCTGCCTGAAAATTAAATTAAAACCTTGTAAAACACCATCATAGAAAGAGCGTAAAACAGTGTGAAAGTGGAAAATTTCATAGTCATAGAAGAGTTGTATTCTCTTTTCTATCTGTTTCAGTTCTATCTTTAAGTCTAACTAATTGTTGAGTTGAAAGATTAGTTATTTTAATTGAAGCTGCATTAATTCATTTTTGGGCAGTAAGGGCAGAAAAGGGCCACAACAAGCTGACAGACGGTCATTTCCCATCCATGATCTCCAGTTGTCTTGTCTACAATGCTCCATTAAATTTATATATTTGGGGAGTTAGTGTACAATATTAACAGCTTTCTGATTAAAACAGTGAGAGTGAACCAGAACAGTTAAGTTGCTGACTAGAAAACCAACCATTAGCTCAACGTCACTGTGACTAATAATTCTTTGTGTGTGAGAACTGCAGCCAGGGTTATAGCCAGTGATTTAGAAATAGTGAAGTCTTAAGTTCAAATACCCCCAACAGAATCCCAACCAAGAAGTATTTCACTAGCCTGTCGTATGAGAAATTAAAGAAGGAGTCTTCACACTTTGTCCGCTTTCTCTTGAATGAAAACAGGTAGACATGCTGTGGAGATACATTTCTTGGTGCCCTGAAGAAGACAATAAGTCACCACTAGATGGCAACCATAACTATGTCTAGTGTGTTTGCCAACAACGACTCACTGTACACTGACCCATATCTCCCTGTTCATCAGGTGCTGCTTCTCTAGTTGGATAAGGTCCATGTCTGGTGAGGGTACTTTTTGTTAAGTTTGTCCTGTTCTCTGGAACAAACTGCGTCATGTCCTGAGAGTTGTCACAACTGTGTTCACTTTAAGCAAACTTCTTTTCTTTTTCTTTGTACATACTTTATTGCATTCCTCCGCACATGTCACATATTGCTTTATGTAGTTGAATGTGAAGCACATCAAGTTATCTTGTAATGAAAAGAGATTAAGTGACACACAATAAATAAAGACTAGTCTTGGTTTTAATTGTGCACAAAATGAAAACTAAGGGTTTTAGAAGACTTTACAGCTTATTTAAGATATTAGTTGCAGGGTGTATGCAGAGGACGATGAGTCATATAAAGTGGGTTTGATGACAGTGTGGTTTGCAGACTGAGGAAGGAAACATTTTTCCTTTATTTATGAAATTGAATTTATATTTACACATATACAACAAACTTAAAAGAATAACAAAGATGATTACAAATAACACTTAAACAATGGACTTAAATTTAAATTCTTTGTTTCTAGCCACAAAATACTCACACATTGCATAAATAGAAAATTTATATTGATAAATGAAAGTGTGGACCTTAGTTCTACATGTATTGTGTGTTTACAGAACAACAGAGTCAAATGGATTAAAATTTGAACCAATTGGGGATTTTTTTGACCTTAGGAGAACCAGTTGTGACACATCTACTTCTGTCGCAATCCTCTGAGGCTATTCAGACAAAAAAAAGATTTCATCATGCTCCTTTTTGCCCTTCAGCACTCAAAGCAAACAGGATTATCATTTTTTTTTTACTGGCAATAAGCTTACGGTGTTGTTGGAAACAATCAAGCTCAGATAAAAGAGCACAAACAAACAAAGCTTGACTGAAGCTGTGGAAAAGAACACAGGGTCTCTGTTCATGACTCATTGTGTGAACAAAAGCGGTATGATCTTATGGATGAAAGTTTCTTCAGAGTGGGAATTCCTAAACAGGGAACAGTTGAGTAATCGCCCCTGCTGATTATATGAGCCTCAGTACAGTGCTGCACCAGACCAGAGGGCCGAACTCTTTGAGGAGCACATCATGAAGGTACTGTAAACTCCACAACCCATTTCCATTCAAATTTGGTTCCGCTATTATATAAAAAATGTATTGTATTGTTTTGGTTCTGTAAGAAAGAAAAAAATCTGACAAAAAATAGTTTTATGTCAAAGTTGTAGTGCTCTCATTTGAGGTCCAGTGTGTAATATTTCTGAGGATGTTGACAGAAAGGCAATATAATAACTATGTTTTAAGACCTTACATAATAAATCATTATTTTTTTATTGCCTTAGAATGAGACATTTCTATCTACATACCCCACAGGTCCTCTTACATGTTGGTCACCATGTTTCTACAGTAGTCCAAATGGTTAGAACTCTCTACAAAACATGTTTTATCACTATGTTGAATATTACAAAGAAGAAGGAAGAAGAAGAAGTAGTAGAAGTAGTCGTCTGGTTTGTTAGAAGTAAGAAAAGTAGTGAAATTTGGACTAATGAAGGAGCACACGTGTCATTTAAGCACAAGAGCCGACAGAGTGTGTCGGCCACTGTAGCTTCTGCTGCGCATTAGCAAGTGGAAGGTTGAGCGGTGACTGAGCACTTGGTTGCAATTTGCAACCCTCACCACTAACTTGTGCACTTAATCTTAAACATGACTGAGATTGAGTTAATCATTTTCTTGCTTTTTGTGTACAGTTGGCTTTGCCTTTGGCTCCAGCTCTGTCTTCTTTGGCATTGCTGCTCATCTTTCTGTCTCCAGTTTGGTAGGTGCACACACACACAAGCTGTCTTTACATCTTAATGTATTGATATAGTGAAAATGATGTCTCTTCTCCACATTATCCATACTACACATGAGAATGCACCTTTTTTGATTTGATGTCAAAAGACTGTTTTTCGCATGTGCTAAATTGATCTAATAAGTTTCTCAAGAATTGTCAAGAACAGAATTTAACAAATATTTTTTAATAATGTCAATGTCCATTCCTCTCAGCTGTCAGCAGCCTGTAAACTGTATATGGGGCCCTTATGGAGAGTGGTCTGAGTGTGATGGCTGTTCCCGTACAAAGGTACTTTAGAGCATGCACATACTCATATTGTATTAATACTGCTAATGGCTAAACTTGTGTTGTCCCCAGATTGAAGGTGAGTCCACACAGTGTGGGTGTGTGAACGTGGTTTTGTCCTCACAATGTAATTTAATGAATACAGAGCACACACAAAGTAATTAAACCGTATATGAAGAAGACCTGGTCATAACAGGCAGTGCACAGACAAAACAAGTGGTGCTGGAAGATTGGTGACATATTGGCTACTTGCAGGGCTTGTTTGTGAATCCTCTAACATGTTGTAGCCACATGGAAGCTCATAATTTGCAAACCGTGTCTTTTTCATGGCGCAGTTTATACCCTGACAGAGCAGGCTTATATAAAATCGGATGGAGCAACACAGCTAACGATAAATTCCTCTGTTTTGGACTCTCTTGCTCTCCATTTCCTCATATGTCAGCACTGTTTACTTGCAGCAAAAGATTTGCTATGATTTAAAGTCCCCCCCCCACAAGTATGTCCAAGGATGAAAGTGATTTTAGTGAAATGAAGTGATTTTTGCTGCAAAATTTGAGAGTTTTAAGTGATTTTGTGATGTATCCTATAGACAGAGTTTAATAATAATAAAAATAATATTATTTATCTAGCACTTATCAAACAATAGTACAAAATGCTTTACAAAAGATGAAAAGGGCACATAACACTACCATAAAAGATAAAATGCACAAGGACAATGCAAGATACAAAATACAAATAAGAAATGAAAGTCACAAATAAGTTAAAGAGATTAAATATAAAAAAAAGACTTTATATAACTAGAATAAAAACAGGATAGAGCAGGCAGCTCTGATAAAATCCGTATATATGCCTTCTGATTAAAGTGCATTTTTAAATGAGATTTAAAAGAAGACACTGAGAGCCTTACTTACGCCAGTTATTCCAGAGCCTCGGGGCCCTGAAAGATCTGTCCCCTTTACCTCTAAAACTAGATACAGGAAAAGACAGGAGACCCCTGCCAGAAAATCTCAAATTACACAGACGTTCATAAGGAGTTAAGAGGTCTGATAAATAAGTAGGAGCCAAGTCATTGCGAGTATTAAAAGTAATCAATAAAATCTTCAAATCCTAAAACAAACAGTGAGCTGATGTAAAGAGACCGGAGTGATGTGATCGTGCCAACATTATGTCCTGTGGGTCAGGACATAATGTTGGGACGCATGCACAGGATGACACAGTAACATTTGTTTGTTATACAAATTCAATTTATTTAGTTTATAAACTAATATGGCCTCTCTGTTGAAAATAAAATATTAAGTTATTAAATGAAGTCACCAGAAAGTCCAGAAAACAAACAGAAATCCTGGTCTGACATATTAGGTACTGTGGGCCTGTGGTTCTAAACTGATGCCTGAATAAATAAAAACAGACTCTGCAAAGTATTTAATTTGTTAACTTCTTTAAATCACTTCATCTTTAAGGTCATTTCCTTTTCAGGTGCGGACTCGCCATATGCAGGTGTACGCCCAGTTTGGGGGCGTACCGTGTACGGGAGAAGCTGCACAAACAGAGGCATGTGTCCCACAGAAAGGATGTCCCTTGGAAACAGGCTGTGGAGACAGGTTCCGCTGCACCTCTGGTATGTTGTGACATGTACTGGATTTTACAAAATGTACCTAAGGAATTTTTTTTATAACATTAGTATGAATTTGTATTTTTGTCAAATAACAACAAACGTGCCACAACACAGATTTATTTGTTTAGTTATTCATAGCTTGGGTCTGAGTTCATTATTGGATTAAGGTTTTTCAGGGTTTCATTTGATGTGTCTCAGTTGTCACCATCACATAATATTCACACACATTTAATTCAAAAATGCTCAAAAATATATAACAGGTATAATAAATGTTTTTTTTCTAACTTATGATTCTTGCAATGTGCAAATCAAACTCTTTATTGAAACCTCGACGCAGGTAAGTGTATCAGCCAGTCTCTGGTGTGTAACGGAGACCAGGACTGTGAGGACGGCCTGGATGAGAGAGGATGTGATCAGGACAGCAGCCAGTACTCATGTGACCTGGACAAAACGCCTCCCAACTCTGAATTTACAGGCAGAGGGTGAGTAGCTACAACTCCAACACGAGGAAACTTTACTGTAACTAGTGAGATTAAATCTGCTTGTAAATAAGAATGTCATGTTTGGGGTGAAATATATATCACCTATTAGACAAGAGTTTATCAAATGGATTTGTTGTGTGGTGTTTTATAGATACGATGTGCTAACAGGCAAACTGAGAGCAGGTGTGATCAACACTCTAAGTTTTGGTGGGCAGTGCAGGAAGGTTTTCAGTGGTGACCATAAAGTCTATTACAGACTGCCACAGAACATCCTCAGGTACACCTTTGAGGTGAGTACTTGAATCTGTTTATTATTTTCCTACTAAAGTAAAGAGTGTTGTTATTGGTTTGCATTTATGATATCTCACAGGACAGACAGACAGACAGAGACAAAAAATAAAGTAATTGACAGAGGATAATGAGCTGTTCTTACAGCAGCAGCTCTGTTGAAACTAAATGTTTCCTTTTTTGTGCTGCAGGTGAAAGTAGACAATGAAGAGAGCGATGAATCCTACGAGAGCTCCTGGTCTTACATGCAGCACATCCAGTCCAACGCCTTATGGGGACACGACCGTCGCACTTTCCACAAAGAGCTCACCGACAACAAGGTAATGATGTGACCTAGTCTGTTTCACAAATCACTTATTCCAGACTTCTTACTGTAAGTGCTGGACAAACAGACAGCCTTGTCCTTGGGCTCACTAGCAGGGTTAAAGGTTTCTATTCACCAGCCTACAGGGAATGACATCCCAGTCTTTTCATATCTATCATCCAGGCTCACAGACTTATAATCCTGAAGAATAAAGTGGAGCTGGCCCAGTTCCAAAACTCAGCCCCCCAGTATCTGACCCTGGCCGAAGGATTCTGGAAGGCCCTGTCCTCGCTGCCTTTCACATACGACTACTCAGCCTACCGCCGGCTGTTTCAGACATACGGCACACACTACCTCTCAGAGGGCTCGCTCGGAGGCGAATACCAAGCCTTTTTGGAGTTAGACCGGCAGGCGCTCGCGTCGACCAGTAAGAACGTTTGGTGTGATAATTGTTGCTATTGATGTTAGTACCTTTACATAGACAGAAATGTTGATTCAGCTCATAAACTCTGAAGCAGAATGAATACGATGTATTGATGTGTTGTATTTTTAGGGAATATTGTGAATTTGTTTCTAGTATTGGCTTTACTTCACTACCACCTATGAACCTTTAATTTTTAGAAGTAATAAATAGACTATAATTAAATTTTTCTTGTTCTTCTTTTGAACAAATTGAAAAGTACTTCCACTGTATGGATTGGCTAAAAAATGTTGCTGATTTAGAATATTAAATAATTCAGACATGCTATTTTATTATGTACATGTATTAATTTAAAAAAACAAGCACTGTACACTTATATTGTCTATGTATCACAATTTAATGCCTGTCAGCTGAATTGTGATCTGTTTGGCATCTCTTGCTCCTGCCTTATTTGTGGAAAGGTACAACAAATATAGAGTACCAGAGGTGTTGGAGGAAGGTGAAACGCCGTCTCTTCAGGAAGAAAGTCACGACCACCTGTGAAAGACTGACAAAAGCTTTATCATCCAGCTATGGTGAGTGAAAGCTTTCTTATTTAGAGTTTTAAACCAACTGCCCTGGAGGGTCAAATAAATCAGTTATAGTTTAATTATAAGTTTAAATTTGGATTTAAATAAACAGAAATTAAATTATATTGACTATTACAGGACACAACATCAACAAGATGCCCATTAAGGTCAACGTGTTCGGAGGAGATCTGGCCTTTATAGGCGCTCTGTCTGTTCTGGATCTGGAACACCCAGAAGCTAATGGAGAGATGTACGACAATTGGGCCTCATCTGTCAAAGACTTCCCTGAAGTCACAGACCAGAAGGTGTGTAAGCACAGCTGATGTGTCTTTTATATATAGATTTTGTCTGGGGTCTTGTCTGAAGCGTAAACTTCCAATTCCAATATAGCAGGACAAAGCTACTAACATTAGCCTTAACGCTGATCCTCAACTGGCTCCCGCACAGTGAATCTCAGTCCTGATCAGGGCTTTTTCAATTGAACATATAACCTTACAAAATAACATTGTTAGCTAATAATGATGCTTAGCCTTGGAATGCTAGGTACTGTAGGTATGCTAGTTAGCCAGGCTTGCTAATGTTTGCTTGTCCTGTGAGTGCTTAAAGATATGATAATAAAAATACATTTTTAATTAACATATTTATGTATTAACATTAATTAGATTAGTTAGATTAGCAGATACATTTAGGAAAGAAATCAATCAATGAAAGACACAGGAGAACAGCAGTTTTTAATTTAGATTTGAAAGTGGTCAGGGTTGGGGCCTATATGAAATAATCAGGAAGAGTATGCACGTTCCAAAACTGTAAACTTGTTTTCCAGCTACGTCCTCTGTATGAGCTGGTGAAGGAAGTGCAGTGTGCAGGTTTGAAGAAGTTCCACTTGAAAAGAGCCACAGAGGAGTACCTGGGGGAGGAGCATCCCTGTCACTGCCGGCCCTGCCAGAACAACGGCCAGCCACTGCTGACGGGCTCAGAGTGTCGCTGCGTCTGCCGCCCGGGGACCTCAGGACAAGCCTGCGAGAAGGGAGCTGTGATTGGAGAACAACCAGGTAAGCAAACAAAAGATAATTCAATTCAAAATTAGGGGGGCGAGAAGTGAGAGGTCAAGTTTTTTATGTTACTGTGGTTTGTGTACATCTTTTCTCTCTCTCAGGGGTGATCCATGGCAGCTGGAGCTGCTGGTCCTCCTGGGGATCCTGCTCTGGAGGTCAAAGGTCAAGGACCCGTAGCTGCAACAACCCTGCCCCTAGCGGAGGTGGCCACCACTGCTCTGGACTGCAGGTGGAGCAGAAGCCCTGTGAGGATGCAGACATCCAGTACTTACAGTGAGGACACATGCACACACACACAAACATGTTTGTAATAGGACACAGATCTACCCTAAACTAACATTGAACCCCAAAAAAGTCTTAACCCTAAAATGTAATTGTTTATGTTAAGGGAACCTGATTTGTATCAAGAAATAGTAGATTGTTGCCCCCAAAGCCTGATTAAAAAAAATATTTTCTCACTGTAAACTGTTTGTGTGCAGGATGATGGAGCCTCAGTGCTTCAGTCTTTCTTTGACTCCACCAAAGACATGTGGGCCGCCTCCAAACCTCAGGAATGGATTTATTCAGGTAGGTTTGCTTGATTGATTCTGTTTTTCCATTTGTGTACTAGGTTTCTGAAAGAGTGACAGAAAAGGCTGCAAAACTGCATTAAACATGAAGCTCTTTAGAAAGTTTTCTGAGTTCTTGTGTTGTTCTTAGTTATAATATGGCAGATGGAAAAGGAGGTGTTTCAGTGCTTGCTGTTGATTATGATTACTGATTTTGCTTTTTTTTTTTCAGAATCCCAGAGATTTTTACCTGGTTGGAAACACGGTGGAGTACTCCTGCATAGGCAGTCATTACCTCAGTGGAGACGCTTTGGCTGAATGCACTGAAAACCAGAAGTGGAGGACAGGAGCGATGGTTTGTAAAAGTACGTCTTCACTTTATTAACTGTCAGGGAGGTTATATATTCACTTCTATTGTTTGTTCATTAGCAGGAACAATTTACCGTAACAGCTTTAAAGTGATTAGTTTTTGTTGCCAATCACACAACCATGTGGCCATTTGTAAAGCATATTATGTTTTGACTCATAATTCAACTGTTTTGCTCCTGAATCTTTGGTTCAGGATGAATCCTTCAGTATAGACAACACCCCTTTCAGTCTAAACAGATTTTCTACTATTTTGAATGTTTTCACCATTCCTGCTTGAAATGTATCTAATTTTTAAGATGATGATAATTAAAATGAGGCCGAAAAAAATATTTTGGATATTTTTGGTATGGCTACCATTTCCCTGTAATTTGTTGCCAAATTCATGCAAACAGTGCTAAGTGCCCACAGCCATGCTAGCAACTCTGTGAGGCTGTACTTGGGCACGGTGGTGCTTTGAGGTAAATACTTGCACATTTTAAACCAAAGTATTGTACAAATGAAGATGTTGACGTGATGATGGTGCTAGATGAAAAGTTAAGGGATCACCAAAGTTGTTGCAGTTCATCCTGAGGGAAACATGAATGTCTGAATTCAATTTCATTGAAAAGCTAATGTCATCCTCACGGTGACCTTAGAGTGAACGTCACTGGGATCACAAAAGTAATTAGGATCATCTGGGGAACACGAGCATCTGTACCAAATTTCATCTTAATCCATCTCAGTGCTGTTGAGATATTTGAGTCCCAAGTCAAGCAAGTCCTAGATCTACTCTTGGGTCTGAGTCTTGAAACTGACTTGAATCCACATCTCGGCTCTGTACGAGTTTGAGTCACTTATGTTTTTGCACAATGCTCCCTGGTACAAAGGCCTAACATTACTAAACAGGAATTAAGTATTTTCCACAAATCATGAGATACTATGGGTTTATTCAATGCAGATGTTGATCCAGATGCAGGTTAAACATTTCTAAAGATTTTCTACTGTTTGATCTCAGGCACCATTTGGTTATGAGAATCACAATGTTGTAATGTTTTTCTTACTTTCTCTTGCCCCATAATACCTCTCTTACCGTTCCAGGTTCCACGTGTGCGATTCCTCAATTCAGCAGTGAAGTTAAAGCCACACCCTCCAAAGCAGCCTATGAGATTGGAGACAGGGTGTCCCTGTCCTGTCCTGCAGGGTCAGTGCTGGATGCTGAGGTGTCAGAGATCATGTGCAGTCCCAGTCTGCAGTGGTCTCCTTCTCCGGCCAGTGCTCATTGTAAAGCCGGTACAGTACATTTATTCTCAGTATAAAATCATCCCCTTGGAATTATAAGGTTTGATCTGACTGTTTGACTATTTTCTACAACTACAAATTTCACTGTCACAGGCGCTCAAGGGTTTTGCTCCAGTAATACCTTCATAGAACCTTATTATCATAAAATTCCAAGCAGAAAGTAAGTTGTTAGGAAAAGAAGGTAGTTACCTGATTTACATTTAGGGTGTCTTTCATTTTCACGAAAGATCATTTTTGCTGTTTAAAATGCAACAGCTTTGAAGCTGAATATCTCAAAACTGCTCAAAATGCAGACGGAACCTTAGAATTCCAAGGTGGTGAAATGTCATTGTTGCAGGGCTTTGTACTTTCTACAAGGTGACTTCTCAGAAAAAAAAGTTATACAGTGAAATATTTTCAATATACTGAGAAAAGGATGCAGAGGACATCAACTTCAGGATCAAGAAACTTGCTCTACTCTGACAAACTAATAATTAGAATCAATCTTTGTTGTTTGGTTAAGTCCCAACCCTGTTTCCAGCATCAAACAAGCTCTGATAAACCCACTGTGCACTTCCGGCTCTGCATCAAACAGCAGACAAAGTTAGAGACTAGTTGGAATTGCTAAATAGCCAGATTTGATTCTCAGGAATTAATTGAGATCAAGCAATGGTGACCCTGTACCAGAGCTTGTTTTGCCATTTGTCTGACCCCTAATGGCAAAATATAAATGACTGCAACTATGATTAAAATAAATTAAACTTTACCTAATGTTTTACTGCAACACATGGGTAAAAAGCTTTCATTTTCAGCTGCATTGCCCCCATTTGCTATCATCGCTGCCATCTAAGACTCCCCGATGATGGCAATTTATCCAAAACCTCAGACCTGGTTTCCATACCAATTTATCCAAATTAAATCCTTTTATTTTGCCTCTTGGAGGAAGCAGAAACAAACTGTGAACAAAACACTGGCATATCATTACATTTTAAACTAATGTGGCTAACATGCTTGAAAAACAAAAGGCTATTTACAAATCCACCTGATTATGGCAACGTAAGCCTTCACTTGTCATGTTTCCAAACCAAAACAATGAGCTGAAAGTCACTGTAAAGCTCCTTAGAGCCGATGAGAGCTGCAGAGTTGGGTTATAATTCTTTGTGGATCGAAAGAGAAATCCCTTTCTCAAACATGTATTCAAATATACTTAAAGGTTGTGTTTCTGTGGACACACACCAATCCTGCTATTTATGTTTTATTCTCAGGGCCAGCAGCTCCCTCTCCTCCATCTAGCCTGAAGTGTAAACCATGGGAGACTTTAGGAAAAACCGAGTGTGTCTGTAAAATGCCATTTCAGTGCTCGTGAGTATGATTTTTGATATTTTCATATTTTCTTCATGACACACAAGGAAATGCCTGGTCTACATATACAAAGCAAAATTTTAACACTGCATCGTTCTATATCTTGTTTTCATTTAGGACTTCTCTGCAGTTGTGTGCCAGACTCGACTCAAGCAGAACCCGTTTACTTGGTGTTTGTCAGCTCGGAGCTCTGCGGTGTATGGGGCGGAGCTTCACGTTGGCCAGTGACAGTGACTGTGAGTGGCCAGTGGAGACCTCCACGTCCTGTGAGGTCTGCAAACCAGGGACAGTCTGTCAGGGTAAGTCTGGTGGAACATTTTTAAAGGGCAATTACTATGTATTACAAAATTTTTATTTTTACAGTTTTGACCATCTTTTCTGTCAGTTATATTAACACTGTATTAATCTCTACATCTTAGTCCGATTTGACAAGAAATAGTTTTATAGTTTAACCAGATGATCCATTAGCCAAAGTGAAAATGAGCGCACTCCAAATATTACTAATAATCCTTCACTGAAACAGTAAGGGTCTGTAAACTTTGATGGATGTTTACAACTGTCCAGTTAACTTGGGCTTTTGTTTACGACCTGTCTGATAGTCTGACTGCAAGTGTTTCTTGATCAGTTTTAGGCGATGTCGCCGCTTCCCCCCCATCTCGGGAAGCGATAGGAATGATGGCCAAAAATCATTGAATTCTTTAACATGAGCATGTGTCTGACTGCATCAGTATATTATCATTACTTTTTCATTTCTAGGCTCGACGAGAAAATGCGTGTGTCAGAACGTGACAGAATGCCCTATAGACTCCGCCCCCCTGTGCGTCAGCTCTGGTGTAGGCAGCGTAGCGACCACGATGACAGAGTGTGAGGTGGGAGCCAGACGGTGCGCTGGGGAGCCGGTCAATGTGATCAGTATTGAAGCTTGTTCAGAATAAAGATGGCTCTTAGTTTTCTAACACTGTGCATAAAGCACAAACCTGTTCTTTCTCAATGACTAAATTGTAAATAGGTTTTTTTAAACACTGAATTATATAAATATGTTTTTCTGCCTTCCTGTAGTGTGTTTTTATATTTTACATGGAGGACTGAATGACATTTGCATGTAAATTAAATGTAAGATTTCAAAGGTTTGACACAATCTTAAATAAATGCCTTTGTTAGAAATTGTTTTTGTTAATAAAAGTATTTTCAAAACACACATTTGTTCTCTTGGCTTTGTTAAAACAATAGATATTTCAAAGGGTTTCTTATACTTGGTTGCCTATAAGATTTATGAAACAGACAACTTTGCAAATCACCAGTAATAACTTTCAGTAAACCTTTCAGTGATTGTGTGGAGCCAAAACTTCAATTTTTTTCGTTATGCATTTATCCAAAGCATTTAAAAAATGAAATGGCTATGCAGAATTTCAATTCATCTCCCAAACCCTGAAGACAGGATACACACACACACACACACACACATAAAAGGTACTAAAAGATGTTATCCTTCAGATTTGGTGTTGCTATTGAACATGCTAACATATTGTGTCCTGGCACTGTATCTCCAGGCTCAGTAAACCACGCTATGTTAAGTCTTTATCAGTTTCCAAAACCTCTTCATCACACCTGAACCTGTGATCTGCATATTATTAACAGGCATGTTGTGGCATAGTATTTCTCGTTTTCTACTGTGGAGCAGAAAGCAGAATAAACTGTCCAACACTAGGACCAAGTTGAATTAAAGCGTCCTTGTGTGGATAGAGTCACCCAGCATAGGTGGTGCATAGGTCATTCTTGGTGTTTCATTTAACTGTAATGCTATCTAGTTTTTGTACACTTAGTAAGAGAAACTCTTCTGTGCTACCTATCTACACTTAATAATCAAAGGACTTAATTAAAGACAAAAATGACTTAAATAAAAAGTGTATTTGCACTGCAGCCCAACAATTTATAGTTATTGTATTAGTCTCCTGCTTCCATTTTCATTCAATTATTGTCTTAGGGATTTTCCAATGTTATTTAAAGAATCACCAGATCGAGAAGAGACAAGATTTTAACACTGTTTTTAAGAAATCATTTATGCTGAATTAAATGAAAATTTTGAGCATTAAACACTTCATTTCCTCCATTCTGATGAATTTTCTGCTCGAGTTTATGGTGTTTTCTTATAAAGAGAAACATAAAATTCAGGTTGCAAGTGTCAGTTCAAAATCTATAGGCTAACTGTAACAGAATAAAAGAAAGGCTTTAAGCCTATAATACTCAATTTATTTTACACTATTGTAGGCCTATTCATTCATTCATTCAACAGTTTCATCCTTCTGCTGCCATGTGAGTCACCTTTTCTCATTTGTCCAGTTTAGTTACAAGCTTGGTTCAGTGTTTGCGTGGCGAACCACACATTCTCCCATCAAGTGTTTTTTATAGACCACAACTTTTGATTGGGAAGTGGCGTACACATGTTTCCAGGATGTTTTGTACACACCCGCCGTTTATAAATGAGGCCTCTGAACTCACAGTCAGAGTGGGTCCAACTGATTACAGCGTACGCCGGTGTCAGTCAGCTGGGTGGAGTTGATTCGCTCCATGAGTATATCTTATCAGTTATAAATTTGTATTTCACTGTGTGAGTAAATTAATGTGTGGCGTTAAAGCGCGTGAAAAATGTAATTTGCGTGAGTCTCACGAGAGAGAGAGAGCTTTTTACCTGATGAGAAATGTCGTCACAGTTTCAAACAATCAGATCTTGCGAGATCTCGTGGCGTGAGATCTCCCCACATCCCTAGTAACTTGTGAGCAGGAGGTGCAAGAGAAATACACAAAACACACAATGTTATGATTTTACATTTTTATTATTACATAAGTGCAATAGATTTGACTGACTGCTGCTGCACTCTCAGTAGGTCAAATCAGGTTGTGGGAGAATGAATGACTTAGCAAACTCAGCAAACTGCCACTGCAGTGACCAAGGACACTCTCTTTGTACAACCTGGCCTTCAATGATATGATGACATAAACATGACTACAGATAGATGACCATGGAATGTTGACGTAAATATCATTTATTCAAAAGACAGGATGCAAAAAACATGTTCAGGCCTCCGGAACAATGTTGACATGACTCGAGTTACAACAGGAGACAAGGACCATCTGGCGGTAAAGCAGATGAGAGGCTATTTTTAAGAAGGCCTTGCTGTCAGTATCATCAACAACAGAAAACCCCCTCTCACACTCAGATGAGATACGAAGGTGTATGTCCTGCTTGCGGTACAAAGCTTTTCCAGTGTTTCGCCTGGTGCTTATTTTAAATGGATCATGGTGATTCAGTGAGTGGGATTAAGAAAGTTTTGTTTCTTTATGATCTTTGAGTTAAAGAAAGTGAAGTTTATGATCAATGGCTGTGACAAGAATAGCATGCAGGCCGGGATATTTATATTTTTAAAGTGAAAATAAGTGGTGAATCATTGTCATGAATCTACCATACGCATGACCATACGCATCATCCATGATAAAGATACAGTTTGCGCCTTGATCTTTATGTTATGTTTAATTTTCAGTTGTGTCTCAGGTCCAGCTCGGCTTTATTGTGGATTCTGTGAGAAAGTTTCCATCTGCCTCTCATATTTGAGTTGCGATGGACTGGCGACCTGTCCAGGGTGTACCCCGCCTTTTGCCCGATAAGCAGGGTAAGCGGCTGATGGTGGATGGATGGATTGATGGCATTGAAAATCTTCCACAACATTGCACCAGCTGTATGGAACCTTGTATACCTGCCAGTCTAGTTTTCTTTTGCAAATAGCATGCGCATAAGTAAAAGCTTTTCTGCCATCACATAGTGTAATCTGTAAAAAAAATAAAATAAAATAAAAAGGTCTATAATGTCTCTGAATGAGTGGATCTGGTGCACAGTGAAAGAGAAAAAGAGGAAATGTATTTTAAACTACTTAGTTATTTTGAACTAAAAGTATTTAAACATACTACTGTTAGATAAAGTCAGAGCTCAGAGAAGTGTAACCGCACAGATAAACTGTAGAAGGATCATCTGGTCGGACAGACGCCTTCATTGAGAATCTCAAACTGATAGCTAGCACATTTCAGGGCAGCCATAGAACAAAGGTCCATGCTGCGAGTCCTCTGGGTCCTGGTCAGCTTTATGCAGAACATGTGCTCTTCAACTCTGGGGCAGTCCCGGGCAGCTCTGCACTCGCACTTCTTAGAAGCTGAGGATAGATGTGAGCTAATGTTATGCAAAATAACTCAATACACATGTGAAGTTGTAAATTGCCCCCCCTGACTTCATTTAAGTTTTAATACCTACATTTGTTAAATCAAGAATGATGATGATGATGACAAGCCTTTCCTTATGGGACTCAAGAACATTTACATTTTTTTACAATCTTAAAAAAAGGATAATTATAGTAACACAATTGTAGTCACAAGGTGAAACAATTTTAAAAGATTTGCTTACACAACCGAAGATGTCACAAAGACCAACTTTAACCATGTTTTTTGGGCCTTTTATGTGGAAGTGATTCGCATTTTGGGAAATATGTTTATTCGCTTAGATCACAAGATTGATACCTCTCACGTGTCTGTCCGTTACATATGTGGCAACGGATGGTTAGCTTAGCAAAAACCGTCGCTGGGCCATGGATGTACTGTATCATAACAACTGGATACCGGACTCCAAGATGGCGCCCATCCACTTGAATGAATTATTCGGCAAGTGCATTAGCCAAAAAAGTTTTCTAGCTTCAGGATTTGTTTCTGTGTTGTATGACCCACTGCACATGTGCAGGAGTGTTTCTCTTCATCCACGTAAAAGCCGTCAGGAAGCGCGAGGGAGAGCAGCTCCAGCAGCAGCACTGATTGACAAGCCTTTTTTTTGTAAAATTCTGGCCAAATCTTACATTACATTGTACATTTATAATATGTCTACTTCACGTCTTTCTTCATGATACTTCTAAAAATACCAAATATGTCACTGAAATTTGGAGAGATGTGTTTTATATTTATAACTTCTGGACCTGGTCCTGCTTCTGGTCATTTGTCAGATTGTCTTTGTATATCATCAAAGTGTCTTGTCTGTCTTCTGTGTTCTCTTCCTGTGTTTGTGGATGTCTTTTGGATTATGGCCTTTGGATTTTTGCTTCTGGATATGTTTGCTAGTGTTTTGGACCGCTTACTTGATCTTTTCCCGCCTCACAATCCCGTAAGCTTGTGTAAACTCCGTGTTCTGCACTTGGGTCAAAATCCCTTTATTCCTGTGTCAGTGCTTGGCAAAAGGTGACAGCTAAACCCAACTGAATGTATAAACAATTTCATGTCAGACAAACTCACCAGAGCAGGTCTCCCACTCGTAACAGGTGTCAAGATCGCAGGGCTCCTGAACAGAGCTCTTAGAGGACATTTTGGCTCTGAACTTGGCCCACTCCACTTTGGCTGAATCGGCTGCATCACACACACCCTCGCTGACAAAGAAGAGTGGATCATTGTGGCAGCGGCCAGCATGGAATGAGCACAGGGACATAGGCACAGTGACGCCGACATCTGTGTTCAGGATGCAGAGAGTCTCCGGTTGTGAACTGCGCGCACACAAACACACACAGGTTGGTCAGATTATGGTTAAAAAGAATATTGTATTCCACTTAGCTTTCACATTTTAAATCTCTCACAGTCAATAACTTTTGAGTTTGAGTTCAGTTAAGTTCATGAGATCAGTTTTTGTGTGTTTTAAAAAAAACAAACTTTTTTATAAAGCACAATTCATGGATAAAATACAACTGAAAGTGCATCACATAGAAATTACCTTGTTTTAAAAAAATACAATAAAATGAAAAAAAAAAGATAAAAATAAAACTCACAGGCATCTCTCCCGTTGTATACAGACACACTGAGAGCCCTGTAATCTCTGTCCTGGACGGCATTGACCATCGGGAACAAACGGTTCCTCTGCATACAGGAAATACACAGAAACCAGAGACACTTTTGCATATTTCTCATACAGAACATATGCTCCATTTTGTTCCGTCTCATCCACTGTGTGGGACACAGTCCTGGGCCATTACAACTTGTTGCATCAAAATGAGGCAAAGAACATGTTACACTGTTGTTTAAGCTTTATTGGATTTTTTGTATGTTTAGTTTTTACGGGGAAAAAAGACTTCAAGCATGAGGACCAAAGCTGCCTGTGTGTGTCTCCCTCTTTTATTTTAAAAAGCTTCAAATATATTATATTAATGTCTAACACATGAATAGAGGTTGACAAACATGTGACACAAAAAATAGCTTGTTCCGAAATTAAGTTTATGTTCTGTTGTAAGCCTATATGGGCTGAAAAATTACACTGATTATTCTAAATTGCAAGAACCATGGGAGTGTCCCTTTTTCCTCTGTGACATACCTGCATGAAAAGAAATGGATGTTACAGTTTTTCTGAATTTCCCATCAGTGAGGGAGTAAAGTACTCTACTGTACCATCAGTGCAGCGTAGGTTAGCAGGTAACGGAGGCTCCCAGACGAGACTGCTGCTGCATCTGTAGGAGCCCCGTGGCAGCGGAGCCAGACCCTCCTCGTTACAGTTCAAACCCACTGATTCCCCCACTTTGTACTCATTTTTGTTGGGGAACAGCACCATGCCGTCAGGGATTTCAGGAGGAAGGCACAGTTTCCCTGAAGTTAAAGCAGACAGATTAGATGTGAGGTGCAGAAATATTTAACTTGATCTTAACAGTTACTTGAATGGAGACTGCTGTTACAAGAAATTGCAGACACCAAAGTTCTTAGATCACTGTTCACTCGTCTGGCGGTAAAACAAACTTACTGATGCAATTTCCACTTGGTTCACTCCACGTCCCATCAGGAAGGCAGTTGATGAACTGAAAGCCCTCCAAGTCAAATCCAGTGAAGCACACAAACTCCTCATCCTCACCAAAATTATAATATTGCTTTGCTTTCTGTCAGAAAAGGAAGTTAATAAATACAAGAAAAGTTAGGAAGAACATATATAAAGATTCCTGGGCTTTCCACATTTCTACAAGTCATACTTTTATTTGTTTTTTACTCATAATTTTATTTTATTTTATTTTCATTTTTTTTTTTTTTTATTTGTTGTTAATTTCTTCATGCCATGTCTGCACATTATGTAATTTTCAATGATATGGTATAATATAAGAATAGCTTCCTAATTGCCATAACTATGACCATAGACTGTATTAAACATGGATGTAGTCTCTGTGACAGTATATTTGATGAACTGCAATTAGTTATGCAAGGGTTACGCATAAAGGAATACTCAATCAATTTTTATTTAGAGAGGTGAGACTAGAGAAGTTTTTCTCAATATTTTGCTCAGATAGCTGACACATTTGTCAGAGCAAAAAGCAATGTACAGCTTCTGTCTCTGTCATGCATTACTATCACTAACTACAGGCCAGAGGATTAGTCTTTACCCTGAGGAAACTGTTGGCAGGTCTCTGTGGCCTCAGACAGCCCTGCACTCCAGGTGGCAGCTCATCCCTCCAGCCCACAGTGAAGTCATCATCATTGTCACAGGTCTCTTGTCTGAGCACAAAAAAATAACCACACCAGATTAAAAGTTCCATATATATATATATATAGAAACACAAAATACTGCCAATACATTTGGAAAATGAAGTTTGAATGTCTTTCGCAGCAGTAGTGCATCAATGGTTCCACATTTCAGGGTAAAAATTATTATTATCTAAAAAAAAGTCAAAATTTCTTTCTACCACTAAAATCTATTTTATAAGATTTGACTTTTCAAGACTGCCTCAGCCTTTTTTAGGCAACATTTTGTCCTACTTTTCAAAGATGGAGATGTGACACGGATCTTCATCTCTGTCGGGACCCTCGCAGGGTTTGCCTCCTCTGAGGGGGGCGGGGTTATCACACCGCCTCCTCCGATTTCTCTTCATAGAGGCTCCACAGTTACTCCACGGCCCCCAGCAGCTCCAGTTCCCATCCACTGCATCTGTGTGTTACACACCAAAAAGTAAATGTCTCTGAGCTCTAAATGTTTGTTGCGAGGGCGTAGTATTGACAGGTCCCTACCAATATCCAGCGACTACCTAGTGATTTGTCCCAAGAAATAATTTTGATCAAAACAATTTAATATAACCACCTATAACCCAACCTGTGAGGGGTTGGATTATCTCGACAAAGGAGAAGTGCTTACTAACTATTAACGACTTCTTCTTCTGTACCTGATTTGTAGTCTGGAGCTCGTTTCTCACAGTTTGTGCCAAACGTGCCGGTTTGGCAAACACACTTGCACTCTGTTCCAGAGAGAACTGGCTTGGCATTGTTGGGGCAAGGTGCACACTTGCAGGTATCAAACTCCTCAAGGTACTGCAGCAGGGCCTTCCTCAGGTGTCTCCTCTTTGTGGCAGCACATGGGATCCCCCGAACCAGATCTATGATGGGAAGTGCCTGGACAAACACACACATACATGAACACAGCATCAGCTTTTTGTAGTCTTATAACTTTGATTACTTTATTCTCTTTGATTTTCTTTTTTGCTGGATTGAAGACATTTCAGTGGTGTTTGGTTTAACCTTGCTATCAACCACGACAGGGTTTTCAAGAACGGACTTGGCCCAGTTCTTATAGGATGTTCGGTCCGGAGCAGGGCCCTGCCTTTCCCATGCCAGAGCTGCTGCCTCTCTGGTTCGACCCCCTTTCACCATGGAGAAAGACTTCTCTGCCGACTGAATGTACGAGCCTGGACCAAAGAAATGTTTTAGGAATAAATAAAGGAAAGAACATGGTGACAATCAGATGAGTGTCATTTTACAGGCAGCGGGAATTAAAAGGATGTGCTTCCTGGCACATATGGAAAGAAACCTTTATATTTCTGAGTCATCCTGTTGTCGGAGCATCGAGTTACACTGCTGTGTTCTGTGTAGAGGATGATGGTCCAGGTGGTCTCTCTGCCCAGGCAGCTTTTGATGTGCTCTTCTGTTTCACCTGTTGGAGAGATATAGTGTAGAGCTCCATGATGCAGAAATAAAGAAACCAACAACATGGTATCAGTCTATGTGGGTTCTCTTTTTTCCAATAATTTATATAGCCATATTTAAATATTACAGGTAAACTACATTTTACCAAATTTCAAGTTCTAAGTATTCAATGGTTGTTCACTCATTTTCAACAATTTTAATCCGTATCTGTTAAGAATTGTCTAAGAACAAGACAAGATTCTGGAAATTTTATTTGATTGTTAAGAAAATTCTCATGGAATGATCTAAATACTTAACCACAAAACGCTTACTTTAAGTTTAACAAGTAAGATTTGGTTGTGATTTTAAGATTTTAATGTTATAATTACATGTCGAGGATGTGGTAATGTTGAGGAGAGATGTTCACTGATCAACCAACAGGATTTTTTGTTTTTGGAACACTAAATGTAATGGTAAATACACATTTCAACACCAGGGAAACATTTAGCCCTATCTGTGAACACCACCTTCACATTTCACTAAATACTAACTTATATGACTGTGAATGCCATGTGACAAAATCACAAAGTAATGTGCAGAGATGGTGCAATGGAACATTAAGTGCCCCTCCACAGTAACTGATTGGACAAAGCAATGCCTTGCTGAATGACTTTGCATTGTGTTACAGCAGAAGCTGAGCCGTGTTGAAGTTTCTACAAGGCAGCAATATTTTTTCACTTCAATTAACTGAGTCTTCTGAAGCCTGCCTTGGGTGACCACTACAGCCAGGGTGTCTTTCTGAATTTTGACCACCTGGCTGTGCTGTTGTACCTGAACTGGTGAGCTCCTCTCGGTTGAACTGGTACAACAGGTCATAGTGGCCTCCCAGTGTGCCTGAGCTGTAGTAGTGAGTCCCAAAGCGCTGGAAGATGTCCCTGTAGAGGGCATAGTTGTACTCAAGAGGAAGAGCGTGAAGGAACTGGAGGAAAGGCTGTGACAGGACGAGGTCCCCCGGGTCTCTCACCTTGAATGTGGACACGGGCAGAACCTGGTTCACCCGGAAAAACTTGGAGTCCTATAGGAGAGAAGATGAAGAAGAAGAGTTAAGCTGCAATCAGCAATGTGTGTGCATGTTAACAGGTACGTGTGTGTGTGTGTGTGTGTGTGCACGCTCTTGTACCTATATGTTGTGGGGGGCTTATTTCATACCTTGAAAATTAAGACATTTTTGTGAAATGTGTACTGGTCCTCTCTTCTTTATGTTAATGGGACAGGCCTTCCTTTAATTAAAATAAAATAAGTTTTGTTGTTGACCCTGCCCACACCACTATATTGCTAAGCTTCAGTGCCGGTTTCTCCAAACTGAGGAACGTTGACCGCCATCTACTGCAGGCAAAACACTGACTATGGATAAGTACCTCATACAGACCTAGTTCAGAAATCCCAAACTGTCCCTTTAGGTTAGGGCAACTATCTCTGTGTGTAGGGGGGGTTGTTTCAGTCATTCACCGTTTTTTTTGAAGCTTCAAAAGCTTCCTTGTTAGAGCTGACTTTCGATCCAAAGTTCCTACTGAAAAAAAAGATGGGGAAGAAAAAGCTGTTTCTATCTCCTTCTTTGTTTCCAGACGAACTGGACGTCTTCAAATCGATGGCATCGCTGTGCAGTGGCTGGGGCTCGGTGCTGAAGTCCTCCAGCGCTCCAACCTTTACAAAACACAATCGCATCTGTAAATCAAGAGCTATAACAACAAAATCACAACAGTCCTATTCATAAAGTACAGATGAAGTATTAATCTGTGGTGGTAAATCCAAACTACTGGTGAACATTTTTCAATACCTTAATGTCAAAGCTTTCAAAGTTGTGAGGGACTCGGTGGTAGAGCAGAGTGGACAGAGGCCTCCTGATGTTGCAACTCCCTCCCATAAACATGTTGTCCAGCACCGCTCCCCTCTGCTCCTCTGCTAGAGCATCAAACCTTCAAACACAAATCAGTAGAGTCAAATCTTATTGTCATCATTATCTTGTAATTTAATAAAATAGTGTCTTGTTTAGCTGTGATATCTTAGCTTAGACATATTTTTATCACAAAATGTCAATTTTATTTAAGATAATTGTTGGATGTTTTGTTTTGTGGTAACACCAATATCAACCTTAAAATCCAGCTTCGGTCCTGCTTTTCTAAATACAATAGCATTTTTGCCTTTGCAGCAGTGGTATAACAACACTCCTAAAAATATATATAATATTCAGTGCAGCAGTGTGAGAGCTACTAAAAACATGGCCTTTTCCACTTGGTAGAAAGAAATCTTACTTATGAACAGAGCAGGGAGGAATGTGGGCTGGTTCACTTTCAAAATAAAGTTGCGATGTCAGTGGTGACCATTTGACCTTTGGCTTACCCATTCCCCACCAGGTCGGCCCCGGGGGCCACTCTCTTCTCTGCTGGACACACAATTTTAAAGTCGACACAGTCCCTCTCATCAGAGTTATCGCCACAGTCGTTCTGTCTGTTGCATGTTAGTGTCGAGTTGATGCAGCGTCCTGCAGCAGAAAGGATGTTTTGTAGACAATAAAATGTTGGTATGTGTCCTTATCTATGTG
>JAPMOB010223621.1:0-15535 GCA_029875015.1 Lepomis gibbosus
ATGCACTTCCTGTGCTCTTCTTCTTCTATCCCTACAATTATCTTGTATTGACTGCACTTTTTGTTCTGATTGCACTTTCTTTAACTCTTACTTCCTTCCTTAGGTATTTACCCATTGATGTGATATGTACTATGAGCTCTTACTAGGATTTATTGCTGCTCTTGCTAGTGTGTATTGTCTGTTGTAGATCTGTATTTGATGCTCTGTTGATNCTTGTAAGTTGTTCCTCAAATGTAAGTCGCTTTGGATAAAAGCGTCTGCCAAATCAGTAAATGTAACTGTCATTTTAACAGGGCTGACAATTTTGTCTGGCGAACACCAAGCTTCAAAACTAAATATACTCACCAGAGAAAGTGAACAGCCAACTCCTAATATGTTTTTTCAACGGTTCTGGTTAAATTTACACAATGCTGTGGATACACTCTAGCTTGATTGACAGGTCACCATGATAACAACTCATGGTCAATCACAGAGTGTCCCGCCCTGAAGCATGCTCTGCTTTATGGTCTATTTACCTCTAAATGGGACCATAATTTACTAAATGAACATCATGTTGTGTTGAAGAAGACATGAAATTAGCGACTGAGACCATACACTCATTAAGAAAGTGTTTACTGAGGTAATAAATCAGCTGAAATGTAGGGTAACTTTACCGTTATTTCCAATGGAACTTTGGTTTTGCAACCAGAAGAGTCGCCCCCTGCTGGCTATTCGATAGAATGAAGGTTTAAGGGACTTAAACATTCACATCAGTGATCTGAACGGAAGCTTCTAGCTTGGGAGCAATGGGAGAAATCGCTCTGTGGTCTGTTTGAGCAGCCTCTTAAACAAAAATAAGAGCAAGAGCGATGCATTATCTGCTTACTTTGATTATACACCAGCCCACCTCCTCATCCTCAAGATCCTCAATACCAGTTCTACAGTTAGTTGAGGTCTATTCAGGTGAAGCAGTCAGACAGAAGACAATAGGGATAAGATAAACAAGGTTTGGGTTTGGCTAACTGCCTGTTTAGCTGTATTGGGTACCTTTTGTTGAAACATAAGTGATCCACAGCTGCCTACTAGCTCTGAATTCTAACACTCAAACCTTAAAAGCATCTTGATCTGAGATGACATGATAAGTTGTTCTGTCCCTGCGGGAGAAAGGGTCTCGTAGAGCAAAAGGCAATTTTCCTCCTGGGTACAATAAGGCTGATCTTATCTTGTTTATTTCACACTACAAATGATTCCTTCTACACAAGCCAAGGTCCTCTGTCAAATATGTCTTGAAGGTCAATGACTGAAAAGAGAAGAGTTTAGTCAGACAGTTCACACTTCTAAGTGGAGTTTGGCACAACAAGTGCACTTTTGTGCAGCACTTTCATACAGCGTGTGTTATTAGCAACACATGTAGCAAACCATCAGGGGGCGCTATGTATCTGATTCGATATGAGAAGCTCATATCAGCTCTGTCACACCTTGTTTTTCTCTAATATCTAATCCAGGTTTAGAAACAACCCTTTTATATCAGATTGTGTGTATTGCTAGATGTGATTAGATGAAAGTAAACAGATTAAAAAATAAAATAAAAATTTAATCCATTAAACTTCATTTAAAACCAGTGTGTAGATAAGCCGATTTTCAACACATATTACAGTGAGTAAAATTGAAATCAAAGCTACAATATGCCTGAAAATGTCAAGCTTTTTAATGCCAAGGACACCCAAAATAGAGCACTGCCCTGCCAGGACCCCCCACCAATCAAACATAAGCTACCATCCACCCACATACTGTGCAAAATGAGGCACCATCTGATTTGGATAATACTGGTGTTGAATAACCAAGATGTACCTGCATTACCTTTTACTGTGTTCATATTAATAAATTATTACTCTTGGAAGAATTCAGATTCTAATATTCAGTGTTATAACCATACCTTTTGTTTACATTTTTTTGCAGTATATTTAACTTTGCTTTATCAAATTTAGAATTAGATTTTCTGTAATCCCATCACTTCACTTTGTCCTGTATTCTAATTTGCCAACCAGGTGCAAGGTACCAGTGCCTGATCGTGATTGGCTGAGGATGAGCAGATGCACTAGAGCAGAGGTTTGCAAACTTTTGGGGGACGTGGGGGAGTTAAAGAGTCGATAGGCACAGATACTGCGTGAGGTGAAGGGGACATGTGCATGGCGGTGTCCTAAAAAAGACAGGAGGTCTTGTAACTTGGCCTGCTGAATTTGACTCTCCCACAACACGGTCAGCAGTGGCAGTGACACACCTCTCATGGAAGCAATTTTTCAAGGTACTTAAAAACCTTTAACACCTGATTGCAACACATTGTGTAAAAAAATACATAAAGAATTTTACATAAAGAAAGTCCATTCTGAGTCTTCAATCTGTCAAATCTGATCATAAAGACATGATACACATATTTCTTCTTCAGCATGTCTTCCTAAGGATATCATTATCTCTGATAAACCAAATCCAAATAGCTGATTTGGTGCAAGTGTAAAAAACAAAAAAAAGACAGGCTTTAAAAGACAGGGCTAAAGTTGTAGCTCATAGATAACATAGTGACTCCAAAGTCGGAGTTCCTACTTGTCAACTTGGGGCACCTCCATCTACCCCTACTAAGAGGCAGTTATCCCACATCACACAACAATGTTAGCACAAATGGAAGCACAAATTGTAAATGGTAAACCAACCACTAAAAGGCAGTACAGTAGTATATTGTACATAAAATTTTGCCTGTATTTAATTAATATAAGACATACTATGAGGAGGGAGAAGGAGAGAGTCCCAACTAGGAGGAAGTAGAGGGCTTAACAGGTCTTCTGAAGTGTCATCTTTATTTTCTTTTGTGCTTCGTGCTGTGGTTTCATGGGTATTACTAAAATGTCTGGAAACTATAAAAATAAAATGGCCTTCATAAAAGGGAGATTTACAGTAAGTGAATGTCTTCTCATCAACCCTTCCTGCAGCTGTTGGTGTCTGCTGAGCTGTTAAATTACTGTAATGAGGACTATTGGACAAAAAGTAAAAACACATTATGATGGGATGGGGAAATACTCAAGAACAGAAAACAAGGCAGATGCAGTACAGACAGAAATGTGCATTTTAAAAAATAAACATAAATGCATTGCAACAACACAATTATCAACATTTACATTTCAACATGCAAGCTATTATTGTGCCCTAAGTTATTGCACAAAATGATGATGTAAGACAAACCTTTTATAGGAAAACAGCGCATTACGTTTTGCAGTGAGACAAAATATTTTTATATATTTGATCCTTCTGTAAATTCGGAACACTTCTTGCACATGTGACATTAAAACCCCAGCAAGAAATAGTAGAGTATTTATCATTGTCGTCATTATTAATCTGTTACATTACACAGTTTTGTTCATACGCAACATTCATTCTGGGGATGTTAATATTCCTTGACTGTAGAATAATACAGAATCCAAATAAAACATTTTGAAAATTAAGAAGTTAAAATATTAAATATTGAAAATATTACATACAAATAATTAATTCAGGTACGTGAACAATGTTAACATCCCATGGCAGCCGATCAGAAAATACAGAGGTGATGACAAATATGATACATAGCATAAATTATTTATACATAAAATGAAGGCTTTATGTATACTCTAATGTAAAAAAGGCTTTACGGTATCTGTTTTGAGCCAGATATAAAAATTTTACAAGCGGCTTTATCACTGACTGGCTGTGCCACCTCATTGCCTTGTTTTTCCACTGTTTTCCCCTCCCCTGTGTTTCTGCTCAGTCATCTGTCTGTTTTTTTTCTGTGTGTGTGTGTGTTCTGGACGTCGCGCTCCAATCTAAACTCTTCACCGACAATCACCTGCACACCTGTGACTCAATCCCAGAATGAAGACCTTGCAATATATCATGGTCTTGATTAATTCGCTTCATTCTCCGCCGGGCCGTTCAGTTGCCTGCGTGGTGCTTATGGTACAGCCAAGAGTCTACTAGTATTGTAGCTCTTTGTGTTGCTTGCCTTGGATTTGACTCTGTTTTTGCTTGGGCCTTAGGGTTTTGCCTGCCGTGGAAAGCACTCAGCCCGCACCTTTCTCAGTCACGTCAGCTCTCGTGTTGCCTGCAAAGCTCCCTTAACTCACCTGGATCTCCATGATACTGCCCGTCCTTAACTACAACAGCTTTGTGCCATTTGCACATTAGGATATTTTTGTGAATAAACATGACTGTTATCTATTATTTCCCTCATGTGTATCCTGCCTTTGGGTCTCCTGGATCAATTGTTATAACAGATTTGGTCTGAAATTGCTGATCCAGATGCAGTTTTTCCATTCAGATTTTATTCTTTTTAAAAAAAAATCAATTGTGTTGCAACTGGTGCAAGTGAGCCCATTCTGCAATTTCAAGTTAGTTGCTAAACAAGTTTACATGCACATGTTATTATGTTGGAAAATCTGACTTGGAAGACGAATGATAAACCTCAACTGCAAATTGGACTTTTTCAATCTGAAGGTTGTGCTCTCCTCTGCCTTGCTGTTGAAAAATAGCTTATTGGCATTGATGGCATTCTTACTTAAAGCCACAGGGCAATGCTGGCAGCAAGCAGGCTCATTAGCTTGTGGCTAGCAGGAGTCATTAGTTTAAATAAGGAATGGCTAAAAATGATGAAGCACTGTTTTCTGGGCAATGAAGAGTGATGTGGAAACTTTCTGTTACTAGGGACTTTGGTCATTGCCTTAAAAAGAAATTTACATGGTGAGTTTTCTTAAGATGGGCTGGGTCCAATGATGAAAGAATGATGTTTATAGTCTGATAGTCATTCTTACTCAGAAGTGTAGCATATTTCCAGCTGTTCCTAAAGTCTTAGGACTATAACTATACCTCTGTCGTAGCCCCTTTCTATTCCTTCACCTGCTGCCTTTCTCTCCTTCACTGCAGTAAAGCCCCGCAATCTCTCTAATATCCACTAATAGAAGTCTGGAGAATATGTTCCTTTCCTCCCTCAGTACACTTTGGCTGCAGAATGACACTTTATATGAAAATGAACCTAGTCTGAGTAATTGTGTCGGCCAGCACGCCGCATTCATCAACATGCATACGAAGAGAGGGAGACAAGGAGGGATGGAGAGAGAGAGAGAGAGACCATCAGGCAGAGCGAGAGGGCAATTATAAAGAAATAGAAAAGAGGAGAGGAAGGGAAAGGTCACGGAGAGAGAAAGTGGGAGAGTTAGCAACAAAGGAAGAGGAGACGGGAGAGGTCAGCGGCAGAGAGCGAGCAAATGAGCAAGAGAAGAAAAGAGAGACGGAAGGAGAAAACACAGTGTAGGAGGAGTAGGAGATGGAGGTCGGTGATGAAGTGGCAGACAGGCTGCCAGGCTCCCCACAGCTCTGAAACACTGACTCACAGACTGATGGACTGGGTGGATGGAAGGGGAGGGGCAAATGGAAGGAGGGGAAGAAGAATGGATGGCAGGAGTACAGGATGGGAGGGATGACAGACTTGTTCATCTAGAGAGAGTTGTAGCAGGAGGTTTATGGAGTAAGTACAAAATGTAAGGAAGGTGCTGTATTTTCTGTAAAAATTGAACCTTTATTTAACCTTAAGTCCCTAGCGACTGAAATCTCTATTCTCACAAATGCATCTTTGAAAATAGAGCAATGACTAAGGGCCTAGAGTACGTGCTGGACATTCATGGGCTGGCAATGTTGATCTGTTTTCTGACATGGCTGCTCCCAGTTGAACTTCTTTTAACATTGTTTAACATGGTTAGATTTTTTTGGGCCACTTAAACGCTGTGCAAGAAGCTTTTACCGACTAACAAAGGTGATAAGACAAATGCCTTTGCGAACAGCTGCTAGTTGCCACCATTAGCATTCAGTCGTGTCTCTGTCCACAGGATGAAAGCTCTCTTTAGCTCTGTTCTGCTTCTTCCCAACTCTCTGGTCCTTCAGCTGCTAAATGCTGCACTACGTTCACGGGCTAGCTGCTAGCTGTCTACTTTTTGGTGCTAGGCAGGGAGTCTACAGTGACTTTATCAGCGTTTTTTTTCACTGACAACAATCAGCAACTAAGTTTATAAGAATTTGGCAGTTATGGCAAACTAAGCTAACCAATTAGCATACATACGGACAGCTTTTCTTTAAAGCCCCCCCCAGCCAGTTTTAACGGCCGTTTTTGGCGAACGTTTTTTCTCAAACAGAGAATGGGGGTGTGGTTAATAGACAGACGTAACATTACCATGACAACCAAAAACTGACCGGCTGGAGTGTTCACTAACGACATGCTGTGTTAACATCACACTTTACTGTCTGGCAGGAGTAGCTATTATGTGCGCGTATCAGCTGTTATCAATCACACAGTTGATGGTCCTGTCACGCACTGCACACGATGCATTGGTAAAACGGCCGTCAGTAAAATGCGAAGACGGTGGCAGGTGAAAGTGCGATGCGTTTTCTGTCAACTGTCCTCGAACACCACTTGCACAAATGCCATAATGAACATACCTGCTGTTAGTTAAGTAAATTACATGATTAATTGGTTAGTTAGCTCACAACAATGTTTATGGTTTGATACTCTGACTTAACGAGGCGTGACGACGTGACAGTTTTTACGCAGGCATGACAGTGCGCCTGTGTAAGCTTGGAGAATGACGTATGACTTATGGAATTTACTATAATCATACATCACCACCCTGTTTTAACAACTAAGCAACTTTGGCAACTTTGAGCACAAAATTAAGCCATTTGTCAAAAAATATTTGGCGAACTATGTGGGTTATCAACATTGTGACTCATAAAAATATGAAATATCATCGAAATGTCAAAATACACTGGAGGGGGGCTCTAAGATTGTTTGTACATTCCGCTATTAGCCAAGTTCATGTGCTGTGCATAGTGGCTGTGGTTAAACTGTGGAAAGAGCAGATTTATAATGCCGCTTTTGACATGTCATACCTGCTCAGTTTTGCAGGTGTGTCTGCGCAGATAGCAGCTGGCATTGGCACATACGCACCTACGCCACGCCCCCTTGGATCGGATTGTGGGCTATGGGTTGCAAAACTGCGGTGACAGATGTGTTGAAACTGTAACTAGTGTGTGTGTGTAGAGTGTGTTTTGTGGTGAATATAGCAACTTGGGTGACGTCAGACAAACAATCCAAAACTTGGATTAGTGTATGACGGTTCTTCAAAATGAAGTTTGAGGACCAAGCATATCACAGGAGTTTCTCCAGAGACACAAAAAAAAAACAGGAGTGCGCCGGGAGATGTCCTTGAAATACCTTGGCCTTGAGTGTTGGCAGGTGTAACATGTTTCTGCTTGTTGAACAGGTGCTTTGATAAAGTATTGGCTTTTTACTAATGATGGTTTTATTGCACTTGCCGTCTCCACCGCACTCTGCAGCCTCTTTGCTCTGCTGTTTGCTTCATGTGTGAGTGTGTGTGTGTGTGTGTGGAGGAGCTCCCGACACACAGTGTTGCTGCAGCATGATAATAAATTACACCAAAAGGTTAAAAAGAACCGATGACATCAGAGCTTGTCAATGCCAAGGCCTTTAATAATTTAGATCAAGTGGTGGCAGGAGACACGCAGACGTAGCATAGGAATGAGAGGTCAAGGAGGCTTCGGAGAGCAGACAGCTGGTGCAGCAGCATCAGAACTCAAGGCAGCTGCTGGGTTGTCCTCTCATGTTGGACTGAGGGCAGACTGCATGCTACAGTGCGTATAATAACTATTGCCACTTGAGGCATGAAGTGGTATTACAACACACGGTGGGCCACGTCTATCAGGTTAGCATGCTCATTTCAGTAGCTATCTCTGCAACAATACATAGGCTGTGCTCGAAACCGCCCACTACACTGAACAAAATTATAAATGGATCACTTGTTTTTGCCCGCATTCATCATGAGCTGAACTCAAAGAGCTAAGCTTTCTATATGTACACAAAAGGTCTGTTTCTCTCAAATATTGTTCACAAATCTGTGTCAGTGAGCACTTCTCCTTTCCCAAGATAATCCATCCACCTCACACGTGTGGCACATCAAGATGCTGATCAGACAGCATCGGTCTTGCACAGATGTGCCTTACGCTGGCCACAGCAAAAGGCCACTCGAAACACCACCAATCTCACAAAGGTAGACTTAACCTACAGGACCAACGAGAAGTTTTCTGTAACTTTGTAATGTCAGTCAAACTTGAATTAATTTAAGTCATTATTAGTTAAAATGCTATGAAAATCTTTTTGTTTTTAATAATCTAATAGTGTTCTTCCTTGGGGGTAGCCATGGATATCTTCCATCCCCAATGATGAACCAACCAGGAGGCGGGTAGAGTTGCTGAAAATAAATGGAGCTCCGCCACAAGACCGCCTTGCATAGATGGCTCTTAAATGTTTGATTTTAGTTGGCATGTTGAAGCGTAGATTATGTTACAAATGCCTGAAACAAACACTGGTTGTCCTGTTAGACATGTACTTAAGATGATGGACTATCTTTGAAAGTTACAACATAATTTCCAATAAAAAGAAACCACAAATCCCAAATAAATGTTAATGGAAGGTTTCACTTGAATGAAAAATACTATCCAAATCTTCAGAATCTAAGCTGTATTGTATCCACCTGTTAAAATACTGATTCCCGTCCATACCTGAATTGTGATGGCAATTTCGGTTTTCAGATAAACACCTGTGGCGAGCACTTAGTCTTTATGCAGATTTTAGTCAATCATCTGCAGATGGACTCACAGCAACACACATGCTGTACGTCTTGTACATGTATGCTGAAATGAGTGAGGAGAGCTGAGAGAGCCTGTTATTTCCAGCTTCAGGGTCAAGCATCATCGTCAGCATCACCAGCACCCTCAGTATGCATACTGTGGTCGCCGACAGTTTTGACTACAGGTCAGATCACAGACATCTTTGACATGTCTTCTCTCGGATTTGTTCACTTTCAAGTTGGAGTAGCATTAGCTGCTCATCTATGCAAGTTTACTATCAGCACTCACCTTCTTAAATGAGTAGTTAGGTTTGGGATGCCCCTGGAATATTTTAGGATGCGTTTTAAAAACTGCAAATGCAAGATATAAATATTTCAGGAGGTGTTGTAAATGGCTTTGGATTGGATTTGATGTTGTATATTGATGTAGACAACACGTCCAGTTTTGCTATATGTATATAGGTGTAAAGTAACTAAACTACATTTATTCAAGTACCGTACTTAAGACGTAGTACAGTAGTAGTGAGGAAGCTGTACTACATTTTATGTTACTTTATGCCCCACTCCACTACATTTCAGAAAGAAATATTACTTTTATCTGGAGCTAGAGTTACAAGTTTCTTCTTAGATTTTTATGTGATATAACACCCTGAGTGTGATAGTTATGCCCCACGTGTACTTTTGCTGATAATACTATTTTCCTTTTACTGAACTTTTACTTGTTTACATAGTGGTATTGCTGCTTTTACTTAAAGAGGTCATATTATGCTCATTTTCAGGTTCATACTTTTATTTAGGGGTTGTACCAGAAAAGGTTTACATGGTTTCATTTTCAAAAATCAGCATATTATTTGTCATACTGCACATTGCTGCAGCTCCTCTTTTCACCCTGTGTGTTGAACGCTTCGTTTTAGTCAGGCATCTTACTTGTACAAAATCTTTGTTGGGAGTTGCACATGCTCAGTTCCTAGGTAAGGACTACTAGCCAATCAGAAGCACAGTAGAGCAGGTCCTGAAAAGAGAGAGAGAGAGGCAGGGCAAGCCACTCACACACACTCTGGTGGATGGTATGTGTGTCGAAGTGTGTGGAGAAGAGAATTCCGAGGCGGCTGCAAAGCATACTCAGAAACAATAATAAGAATGTTTGTGGTCATTAAAAGCTGCTTTCACAGGGTGGTATAATGTGAAAATTTGAGGGGGTTTTACAATCACGATGCCGCCTCAGTAATGTAATGTCTGTGAGCCATCGCCGATGGACGATGGCGTCTATCGGCCCAACTCTAGTTCACACATAATTTCATAATTTTAAATCATAATTTCAAACAAAAAACTTTTGAACTTTCAAAATTATTCTTGAACTTTAGTGTTCTTTCTTTTAAGCACAGCAGTGTGTTAGAAAAAAGTTCTGTCAGGTTGCCATTGTGCCTCCCAGAACCATTTAGCATAATTACAGCAATTCATGCCCTGTCGTAGCTCTTGTTTTTAAGGCCATGGCCTTTCTCACTTAAAAGCAGGGTTAATTGAGGTATTATCTTATTGACTGAGATTGAGTTTATTTAACTTTAAACCAGCTGTGCATGAAAGAAAAGGCTTCCTGAAAAAAATCTGATTCAAAATGACATGACGTTGCTGAGTATGAATGCAACTCTACTGTACATCTTGAGCCTTAATGGTATGTTTCTGGTTGGCAAATACCAAAAGTCTATAAGTTTTAAATACTTAATCTCTTTTAACATGCTTTAAGCATCTTGGTAAACAGCCTTTAGAGATCAAAGTGTAACCCTGTTCTAGTCTGAATATTCATACCTATACATTAAGAGAGCACAGCAGGCATGTTAGCTTGGCTCTATTTTCAAAGTGGAGCCTGATGATGACTTATATTGCCTGTAGTCTTACAGCCCCCATACTTGACGACACGCTTTTAAAGGGGAGGTTACGCTTATGCCACTGAAGAAATATAAATTTATGTAATAAACCATACGTGAAACGCTACTAAAGTTTTACTAAAAAAGAGGATATTGCCCAAGAATTGCCAAGATTTGATTAAAAGGGTCTTAGAGCACTGATCCTCACCAGTGATTTATATGATCACATTTCCCTTCCTGTGGTTGCAGCACACACCAGTTATTTTCTTATTATCAACAAATCCCTTGAAAACGTTAAAGCCAACAATAAATGACTCCCATATGAAAGTGCTGATAGCCTGATGTATCTTATTCCTCTGTGCCATACAGCTCCATTGTTGTCAGAAAAACAATTACAAACACATCAGTGAGCAACACCATTGCACTGGGTCACGTGATCTTTCAAAGCCATGAACACACACACACACACACACACACACACACACACACACACACACACACACTGTAGTTTATTTGAACACTGTCCCACATGTACCTCCCTGCTGCCAGAATTCAACTTCAAACTCCAACTGAAGGAAATCTGGTTTCCAGGCAGATATTAAACACACAAGTCACAAGAAGACACATTTTGTGTGAAATTGAACTGCAAAAATCAGTAGTCCAAGACATAAAAGCAATAAAAAATATATATATACAGTGTGACAGACAAGTGGAAGATTAAAATAATAGATTACATAGTACATTTCTTTTAATGTCGAGAATTACAGAGCTATAGAGCCAGTAACTGCTTAGCTTGCATAAAGACTGAAAACAGGGGAAAAGTTAAAATGGCTTTGTCCACAATTTACCTATCAGCAACCTCCAACCGTAACTGTATACAAAAATGTTTAAAAACGATACATTACATTATTGTAACCAGGCGATGTTGGATTTATGCATATGTTAAGCTGGCTGCTGGCGGTAGCTTCATATTTACAGACATGAAAGTGGTCCCAATCTTCTCATGTACCTCTCGGCAAGAAAGCGAGTAATCACATTTTCCAAACTGTCAAACTATTATTTTAAGATCAACGGCAAATATAGTAAATTCTCAATAGAGCACCAAATGTATACTAATCTGCCGCTGAAAAATATGAGGCTTTAAAAAAAATTAAAAAATATATTTGTGAAGTGTTTTCAGATATTTATGTCCTCAAGAATAAATAGGCCTGGAGCTGCAGACAGGGTAGGAATGTCAGAATTGAGAGATGGACTAACAAATTATTAATTTGTTTTTTTTATGAGATTTGTTGACTATAAGAACACTACAGAACTACTGCCTTATTCTGTTAATTGGCCTTAAAACATTTTCATTTCACTGACAATCAAGCACTAGAAGAAGACAAGAAAACTAATTTAAATGGATTTATACTTCAAAACTCAGTTAAAGGCAGCAGAAAAGCTATGTTAGGTGTTCCATTGTGTTCTTTTCCAAGCCCCCCCCCCACCGAATCCATACCCCAGACTGCAGCTTTATTGCCCCCGTCAGCTCTCACCCACTCACAGCCAGCCTCTGGAGCATCATCCAGGGATGTTTTCATCCTCTGCCCAGCTCGGTGCAGCGTCCCCTGTGCAGGGAGAGATGCCAGAGGTCCTTGAGGCTGAACGCCCACAGATGGACGAGGGTGGGTGTGTATTCCTGTATGTTATCTATGTCTGGTTCAGCGCATGTTTCACCTCTCTATCATCCCTTGACATTCTATTTATCTAAACACTCTTCATCCTGCTTTACTTTTTTTGGTTAATATCTAATATTTTGTTTTTTTTATCTTTAATCTCTCTCTCTATTCCCCATTGTTTTCAATAGGTAACATTGCTTTCTCTTTAATTTGTAAATTTAACATTTCAGAAAACAGCCTTACTCCACATGAGGTGTGTGTGTGTGTGTGTCTGCGTTTTTCTTTTAGTTTTCTCAACAAAAGCATCTCATATCTTTAGCTGTGGGCACAGCTCCGTGAATGTGTGTGTCCTTGTTATCAGCATCAGCCTTGATTAACGGTTAGTGACAGAGACAGGAGTAATTAGCAGTGTTTGTGTTGCAGCACATCAACAAAGTGAGGCAAAGGGAGTTAGATAAGTCTAAATGAAGCACAGGTGGAGATAATACAGCTGACCTTTAGAAAGTAATGAGTACGGGAGAGTTTTACAAGGTGCAACAAAAGTTGCACTTATTGGGAAACATGTCTGACAGGGATGCACCACGGCGAGCTGGGGGTGGTTTGTGTGTCAGACCACCACTGCACACATTTGCCCCATGGGGATCAATTAACTCTTATCTTATCTTGGACAGGCCCACAGCACCTTCTGCACATGCGAGGACAGTTTAGACCTGCCCTGGTGTTGCTCATGCTGGTGTCAGTGAGCTTCTGAGAGAGAACACATGGATTTGTTTATAAAACAAATTTTGAGGTTGGACTTTTTTTTACTAGGTGACGTTCTGAGATTTGTTCAGCTTGCAAGCTGTTTTATAATTATTTACCCTTCCCCAAATATTCTTAAAATGAGACCAGGTTTTTATGTAGTACCACTGAAAGCTTGTGGATTTGTAGATAACAACCAAATATCCACCACATCCTGGGGCCGGCTGCACTAAAGACCATAATTTAAGAATGTCCTTAAAGTCTGATTTAAGGTTTCCTTAAAATACATTTGGGGCCCAATTTATTAACATCCCGAATAAAGAGTACTAATTTGCGTGTACATTCTAAAATATGCGCATGCAATTTTAGTACCTGTTACGGGTGATTCACTAAGAATTATTGCTTAGATCACAACAGAATGGAGGTGGCAGTATTTAAATGAGGGTTTTGCGTGTTTTAATTGTTTCCGCCATGGAGAGTTGGGAGGGAAAGCAACCACTGCGTAAAATCCTTGGTTTGTTTCGTTCAGTGGGTCCCGAGTAGGCCTATGTGGAAATCATATGTACCTGCTCATCCTGCCTGAAATTGCACTTGGGACAGCACACCTGGAAAAACTGTTTGGGAAATGATAATGACTCAGACGCGAGGAAAACGCCAGCAAATCGTGCTTCAACCAGCCTGAGGGAACAATCACCGACCGTCCGCACCATACCCGGTTGCTTTGCAATCTCCTGTCCCTGGCCCTGTACACCCCAATGCCCCATTCCCTCTCTGATACCAACAACGGGTTGTGTCGCTATTGCCACCGGTGTGAACAGTTGGTGAATTTTAGGCGTGATCTGTGCACTATTGTAGCGGGCGCTCTCTGCAGCTCCACGCAACTTTCTAAATTCTTCCATCTGTCAGAGAAAAGAAGTCAGGTCGAAATCAAATTTGCTTTATTGGCATGAATGTTAATACAACAGTATTGCCAAAGCTAAAGGAAAATACAAAAAAAATAAATAAATAAATATATAAAATTTTCTACTTTTTTCACGGTTTATCTTTACAATACTCCTTGAATAAATTTCCTAAGCGATTTCCTCCCACGTCAATTTACAATCTGTAAATTGAGCACAAACAAAGCTGCTCGGAGCGAGCAGCAGGTGGTGGTGGCGAGCTCGAAACAGTCGGAGACAGAGAATGTAAACAAACAGCGGAACGTTCGAACATGTCGGTGTTTCGGTTTAATGAGTGACCCTGTTAACTGGTGGCCGTCAGCCGAATGTGTCTGTGGTTGTCGTAGATACGGCAGCTGTTGAAAACAGGAAGAGAATACGTAGCTGTCCGCGGCAATGCCTCTTTGTTTAGTTTGTCATTACAACGTCAAAAACATACCTGATGATCATCTTTAGAGTATCGTTTGAGTAAACTTTTCAAGTATTAAACCTCAGGCGCGTCTGGAATGTTGCTTGATGTTGTGGTATATGTTCATAACAGGAAGAGAGCAAAGTGCCCTTCCTGTGAACGTCTGACTATCTGCAATAAAATGTATAAACATGTAATTTCGTCTTTAGAGTCTGTTTAAGTAAAGATGTGGTACTTACAACTATTCAACCGTTTAAAGGTAGAAAAGGGGAAAAAAAACAACTGGTTCGTACGGGATTCAAACTCCCCTTTGAGGGAGCAACACAGATCGGTCAAACGAAAGTCATTTTATTAAGGACAGACACAGGAACAAAGAGGACAAACATAAACCAGAAATCAGTTCCATTGCCAAGTAACGTTAATTTACATATAAGCTCCAAGAATTTTCTTTGGTGAACATACATAAGTATAAACTGGACAAGTTAAGGAAAACAATATGCGCTGTGTGGGACTGATGTCATGTGCAATTTGAGGTTAAAAGTGGACAGAAGTTCCCTAATTAAAATGTGTGTCTGGGTTGTATTAAAAGCTGATGAGAAATCTACAAATAAAAGATTTGCAAGAATTTTCCTTTCTTCAAGATGACTTAATCAAGTAAAGTTGTGGTAGCATCATCTAGGCCTACTCCTGTTTACCTATGAAAATTGCATTTGGTCAAGCAAACCCTGCTAGGTTTAGTATATTATGCTGTAGGCATGACATAAAAATCTCATAGCATACACGCAACCATCAATTTTAAAGACAACTTGACCGTGTCCACACTGGTCATACAAATATATGGTACTCATAATAAGCTGCTGTGTACCATTTATGTTGGTAACCTTAAGGCTATGTTAGAGGCTAATTCAAAAGTGTAAATAGTAGGGCTGTAGTCAACCAAAGAAATCCTTAGTCAACCAAAGACCTGCCCTGCGCAATGATTAGTCGACTAAAAATAAAAAAAATAAAAATAAATAAATAAAGATGCGAATTTTTGCATTTTGATGGAACATTTATTAAACAATTGTCATAAGAACATTGATAAAACAACGAAAAACATCAATAATACAGAAAACTATTATAATAATACAATTCTTTGAAAATGTAGTGATTTTTTTTTTTAACTGCAAAGTGAGGAGCTCTGTCCTACGTCTATAGTGACAGTCACAATCGCGCACCTGACCAC
>JAPMOB010223623.1:0-22315 GCA_029875015.1 Lepomis gibbosus
CACACACACACACACATACACACCCTCTCTCCTCTCTCTCTCTCTCTCTCTCTCTCTCTCTCTTGCAGTGGTGGCTGGGCAGGCCGAACCCCGGGGCAAGAGAAACAGCACCCAGATCTGCTCTGTGTCGTGTGACTAGTTATTTTTATCTCAAGTCACTTTCTAGGCCCAAACAGCTCCCTCTCTATCCCTTTCTCCTCGCTCCCTTTCTCAATTTCATTTTATTTTCTCTTCATTTTGATTTTTTTCTCTTTTTTTGGCAGGGGTCCTCGTTTACTCACTGTACTGTATTTACTTCTAGCAAGCAGTGTAAAATAAGACGAGTGGGCAGTGTTTGTGTGCATACAAGCCTGTGTGAGTATGCGCATGAGCATGTGTGTGTATGGTAAGATGATTCAACTTGCTTTTTGTCATTGATGTTGACAAGCATAAACAATCTCTCTGCTGGTAAATTGGTAAATGTTCCTGAAAATTCCAGGAAAGAAACCCAAACACTTCAGGTGATGAGTACTGATCACTGCTAGTGAGAAAAAAACATTTAAAATAAAGAAATGCTTTATGTATGTCCATCTTTTTACATTTTCAGCATAAAAAGAATATCAGCATGTTCACAACTTCCAAGCTGTAGCAACATATTATGAACATCAGACTTGGCCTTACTGAAAAACACCTTGGAGACTTGGAGAGTTCTGGGCATGTTGGTTAGAACAAAATATGTTGTCAGGAAAGAGGACACACACACACACGCATGGTCTGCTCTTCAGGAGGAAGCCCATTGTGCAGAGAGGAGATCGATTGAGGGGTCAGGCCATGTCAGAGGAGGTAAAGCAGAAACAAGCAGAAGATTGTTTTCTGCGTGGCCGTCTCCTCCACCGTCTGGAGACCCCGCTGGTCAGTGCTTTGCACCAGGGTACAACCTTTCAGCTCAGGCAGAAGGCAGTGCTCGCTTGCAACAACAAGTTCTTTCTGTGCAAATGTAAAACATATCAGCAGAATACTTTAACATAATGTATTTGAAACCAAACTGATGCTTAGACATACATTATGTTTTGAGTATACTGTGATAATTTTACCATCACCTGTTTTTGTGTAGAATAATTAGTTGTTTTACATTTGTATCTCTCCATTACTATTTGTCTGATATTAGATCTAAAAGATTCTCAGTGTAGTATGAGTAATATGATGAATTTGTCAAATGTTAACCTTGCTCATTTTATTTGGTGCAAATTGATGGAAAGTCACAATATTTGAAAAGACTTCTTTTATAAAAACTACACAAAATCATTTTAACCCAAACCCTTATACACCATATTTTTAAGGTCTTTTCCATCTTGTACCTGAATTATTTTTTAGTCATAAGTTATTGATACATATATCACAGGTGGTGAATAGCAAATAAGTACTATTTTGATCATTTTTGATGTATAAACATTTCCAGATTCAAGCACAAATGTGAAGTTTTGCTGCTTTTCATTTTTGATTATTTTAATTTCTTTTTAAATAAAGGCAAAAAAACTATTACAAACCAAACAATTCATTGATTAATCAAGAAAATAATCCACAGAATAATGCATAATGAAAAGACTCATTCGATGCAGTCTGTTACCAAATAGCTCAAAATGAGCTAAACCTCACCAGGTACATCCTGCTTTTACATTTAAGCATGAGTAATAATAATTATCTAATATGTACAGTATAACAGTCACAGCGGACATTTTTTATTGAGTTCTTTTAATTTGAATAATTTAAGTAAATTTTCCTGATTATACTTAGTATTACGTAAGTAACATTTTTAAATTAAGTGCTTTTACTTGCAACAGAGTATGTTTACAGTGTGCATTGGTACTTTTACCTAAGTAAATGATCTGAATACTTTGTCACCACTGTGTATCATATTTTACTGTTCATATTTTCATACTACATGGATTAAAGAATATGTCAGAAAGTACACATTTTGAAAAAATTACAGATGGAAAGTTTGGAAAATGATCATTTATCACATGGACACAGTGATCACATTGACAAATGTATTGTCTTACAATAATATTTAAATTTGACCCATGTTCATCTTTTTTCTCTCTCGATTAGGAATTTGAAAGAATAAGCTCACCAACAACAACAAAAAAAGTAGGATTTGGTGTTATCAGACCATTAAAAGACTCTACTTTAATCAATCTATGACTCTCTGAAATAAGCATAGAGCAAGGAAACATTTATCTGCTTGGGTCAGTATTTGCAAAAGTGATTATGTCAGTTCAGGAGAATGTAAATAATACAGCATATTACAAAGTAATAATAGATTCAAACACAAAAACTGTGGCATGCTCTCTTTGTCAAAACTGTTAATTCCTGCTGTCTCTTGCTGTTATTATCCCTCAGCTGTTATTTTCGGATGCTGGCCCCATCTGATAAGTGTGGGAAAGGAGCATGTGGTTGTCCACACCAGTCCACCAACCTCATCCACAATAGTGTGCTTTGTCCACCTCACCTCCCTCCTGCCTTGTCTTGGGCGCTACATAGGGTTGGCATTGTGCTTAATAAAGTTACAGTAGCCCTAGGACGTCTGAATTCACTTGACGGCAAAAGCCGGCACATCGGGGGCGTAACAAGCTGGGGCAGAGGACCTCCACTGCCACTTTGCCACAGCCAGGCCAAATGTAGCTCAGCAGGACAATGCACAAAACTTCCTAGTGAGGTTATAACAAGCCATGAAATGCAATTATCATTTAAAAACCCAGCTGCATGGTGACTTTCAGATGTATCTAAAATAGAAGAGATTCTGTCTGGAGGGCACATCATTGACATAGCTGATGAGTTAGCCCTGCCTGTACACCAAACCAAGCTAACAATTCATTTGGGCTTTCTTATGACCGTACAGTCCTCACGTGCCCCATGTCACATCTCTCTAGAGTGGGTGTTGGTGGGGTGGAGAGGAGCTGCAGAGATAGCAGAACCCTTGCTGTCAGACTATACAAAGTGATGACTGTTTGTTTAACTAAACAAGGTAAAAGAGTCTAAATGCAAGGATTCAGGCACAAATGCTTAGCATTATTAAATTAGCTGATACAACAAGACAACAGAAGAAAGGCCAGTGATGCGTGAAGCACTGACGATGATGGATAGGATAGAGGTTAGGGTGGGCGGATTGTTTCAAGACCAACCTTACGCTCATTTACCAAAATTTGCTAAAGAAAAGATTCTATCTTATTAGCATTGTTACGCAGGCTGCATTCATAAATGAATAGCCATTCTCTAACTGGTGGACATCAATGTAATGTGATGTTATATCTAGAGATGTTATATATATTATATAACCAGCCTTTGTTTCTGCTGACTGCATTTATCAAAATAGCCCTGTTCATCCACTGCCCTGTTCCTTTGTGATCCTTCCATTTCGTGCACTTTTTATACATATTTTGTTATCAGACAAACCACTTTAGCTAGACTAAAATATATCCTTACAATATGAACATTTTCAAATAATCTCAAACATTTTTATTGCTAGTGATCTGCTTACTTAGTCTTACTTAACATTAGAAAATATCATTATTCAGTTATGTGCAACCATTAGGCTGTGTTTGCATAGAAACCAATTTATCTGAAAAAAATAGTTGATCATAAGAACTGACATTATTTTAGCTCTCTAAATTGCTCTTAAATGCCCTTTTTTGTTACTGCTACTGTTATCCTTGTGGCTCATAGTGATTGCTCATTATTGGCAAAGTATTCCCACATGTATCACCCTAAGACATTTTTTACTACCTATACAACAATCTCGCTCATGTCACAGCCAGCACATGGCCAGCTCCTGACTGATGGCATGCTCTCTTTCCCCAGAGCTGCTGGGTCCCCTGGTAGTCTCATTCTCCCCTGCCACAACACTCCCTCAGGGTGTCACCACCAGAGTGTGTGTATGTGAGTGCGTTAATGTGTGTATGCTGTATCTCCCTGGTGCAGGTAGCTAACTGTGACAGCTCAGTCCACAGGTAATAGTCAGGTGGCTTAAAGGAGGGCCCCCTTGGGAAGATCTCCGTCCACCAGACCCCAAGGGACAGAAAAAGAGGCTAAAAGATACACTACAAGAGGGAGGTGGATAGGTCAACCAGCTAGGGGTTTTAGAGCTGAGGTGAGTGTTCCCCTATGACTTGCCCACAACCACCATTCACTCTACCCTACTAAGGCACTGTCCCCACAGAGTTACAAATGTTTTTGTGTTTATGTGTATTTGTGAATGTCTTTATGCAAACTGATTGGTGGTCCTGGCTTTTTCTGAAAGCACAGACACAGAGTGCTGTGCGACATCTGCCTGCTAATTGTAAGGGGGTCAAGATCTGACAAGTGCATGATAAATGGCTGCTTGATCCTCTATTTCCCACTTCCACTTGGTCTGTATGAAGCTCTGTGGCTGGGTGGCTGGGACCACAGCCAGAGAGAGTTTGGGAACATAGGCATTTCTAATTCTCAGATGAAATGTTCAATAAAATGTTAATAATTTTAACGTGTTATGTGGTGCTGTGTATAGCTAACATTAAAGCAAAATGCTAACCCTGCAACCAGATCAAACTAAAACACTTATGGGTAGTAAGTGATCTTGGTAATCGCTTTTTAAAAACTCTGGTGTCACGCATGAAAGCTTCACGCCTATCTACCCCAACCACACCTTTACTTTCTGACTTGCTGCATAAAAGGTATGCTACCAGGATGCTGGGCTGTCCCAGTCTATTATTTTAAGGTTTAAAACACTACAAATAATAGACATAAAGAAGAGAGTACACATAGCAAAAACAGACCTATCTCTATTTAATGAAATAATTGTGTCATGATACTTAATTGTAGCTGAAGGGTACAGTTTTTTTCCTGACTTTACAGCTTGAAAATCTTAAAAATCTTCTTTGTGGTTATCCTGCTACCTAATAACAGGTCGACACATTTTTATGTACACTTAAAGATATTCATGAAAAAGGGTTGTATCTTCCCAAAACCTGTCCATAGACAGGTGGTGATTTGATAGCCATACTCAAAAACTGGAGAGCATTACAGCAGGTGCTTGCAGGATTCTTAATGGCTCCCATTTGCCTGAACATGCCTTGGCCTACACTGACAGTAAGTGTGGATTCAGAGGACGGATCAAGTTAGATTTGCACGCATGCTCTTCAAAACTTTTTTATCTTTCCAGACAGACGTACTTGGTGTGGATGTTGCAGGGAATGGGAGAAGTAACTATTGTGTTGTCTGTTTCACCAGCCAACCGCACAATTTGGGTCAGACCCTTTACTTGGTCATGGAAACATTCCTACTCATGTGTCACAAGACGGCAAGACCTCCCCAGTCTAACGCTGTTGCCAACGAACCCCGTTAAGAAAACTCTCCAACAAGGCAACACAAACAAGATTCTCTTCCTCTTGACTCTTCTTGTCAGGGCTGCCCTTCATCACCCTCTCCAGTTTTTATGAAGGGAGGCCTATCTTTGGACTATCATTTGACATCATGTACACATTCCTCCTACCAGATGCTCCCTTGTGATATGCTGTGTGTGTTCTCCCCCTTGCTATGTGACTCAATGGGCTGCTTTCTTCCTTTGTAGCGTCCCCCCTCCATCCGCACACAAACATATAGACCATGTCAGCCACAAAGTCCATTCAGCTGATGGAGACTGCTGGCTGAGGGGGAAAAAGCCACCACATGATAGTGGGTACAGCCCCTAGCAGAAAACCACCTATTCTGTCCAAAGGGGGGAAACAGACAATGCTTTGTGGTCCATACAGAGGGAGTCTACCCCTTCTATTAAAGGCACTGACGCCCAGCTGCTTAAGCACGTCGGCCAAACTATGGACCATTGTTCCACGCATGCCTGCTTTAGTCACATCCCTTCCTTGATAGGCCCCCAGTGATGATCAATGGCCAGGCCCTGCTGGAGTGGCCGAGGGTCTGAGGCACCCCACAGGTCTCTATACTGGGCCCACTCATCTTGTGACTGATCACCTGTCAGTCTCTACCCTCTCCACCTCCATGGCCTGGAAGAGGCACTCGTCCTGTCTCGTCAATTAAACCCACACAGCAGGTCATAGACTCCCTTACTGGTTACAGGCTTTTTCAGACCACATAGAAACAACAAGCTGCCTTTTTTTCCTCCACTGTGACGGAACAGTTTTTATTGGCTGAGTTTGCAGGAGATAGGTGTATCAGTTTGTATGTTTTTCATCCTGTCTCCATTTTACAACAGCCTTTAAAAAGCTAATGTCTGTCATCTCATCTGTTTGGTGCAATTAAATTCTTCTTTTAGTGGTATTGAGAGAAGGCCTCAGCTAACACGTCCATCAGAAGGGGAGCTGCATATAGGAGACATGCTCAGTTAGACCGCATGGTCATAAAGGTTATATTAATGGTTTATGTACCCCACTGCAGCATTGTTAATGGCAAATGGCATTTACTGGGTGCTGCAGAGGAAGGCCATTCAATCCACTGTATGGTTTATCTATCATGTCAAGAGCTCAATAAAAAGCCTTCAGTAATATCAAAGGAGACTCAACACAAAGGCTCTACCCTTGGGCTAGGTTTAAACCTTCTCTTGTGTTCTATGTAACAAAATGAATAGTTTATATTTCCAAAATCCATCTGAAATTAATCAAATTTAATTCCTCTTTGCGCCGTGCCTAAGTACATGCACACGGACACGCAGAGACAAACACACACCATGGTATGTCTGTGTCTGTGCACACAAGGCAACAAAGCAAAACGTACACAGTGAAACAAACCCTGTTAAAAGAATTTCAGGGGTCGTTTCAAATCTGGCTCTGTGAAATAGCACGCGCCTGAACCAGCAACTGATTTCATGTGCCTATTTGTTTAGTGTCCCTTTATCAGCGATGATGTCATCAAAGCGAGTCCCCACACTACAGCAGGCTTTACAGTTAGGCAATCCCCACAATGCTAGTTGAATGCTGGAGACGATAACGATAATGATGATGGAGGTTATCGCGGAGTAATTACTGTGCATGGAGGATTCCGCGCGGTGTGAATGAGTAAAACACCCAAGCGAGAGAGATTGAAAGAGGGAATGAGGAAGAAACATTGGAGGGGAGGGGGTGTGGGGGAGTTGTAACTCTTAATGTGTCGCTTGATTGAAGTGCGTAAGGTTCTGAGCTAATTGCATCCAGAACCACAGCCTAGGAACAGATGCCACACTTGTGCATCAATAAATGCTTATAAGTAACTTATTTAGGGCTGCCTGCCATGCAAGGAAATGGCATGACTTAAAGCACAAGCGCCCGGAGGCTATTCCCCAGCTCTTTGTCTTGTCATCCTGCATCTTTTAAATCTATTCACCGTTTCAAAACAACACAGGCAGACAGCAGGGCAGGCAAAAAAAAGAGAAGAGGAAGGAAAAAAGATACAAATATTCACACTTTGCAGACAGTATTATGTTTGCCGTTTGGGTTGTCTGGCATCAAAGAAAGGCTGTCTTCTCTTAAGATTTGTGAGCGGTAAAGGAGTGGTGAGAGCACTGTTTTTAAGGCCAAGCTCCTGTTTGATGAAATGCAGCTGTTCTTTAAAGTTTTAAGATAAATATGTTTTGACTTGAGTGTAGAGAGATACATTAGCTTGACAAATCGGTGCAATGTTTTATTTAGCTGTTGGTGTAGTAAACAGTATTAGGCATGAAAGTTGTGTGTGTAAAATTACAGATATCTTCTTGCTTTATGATTTTGTTAGGGGTGAAGCATGTGTTGACATGCAATCATCTATACTGACCGCTGCAAGTGACAAATTCAGACAGGTTTACTGTCTTGACAGTTCCACACTTGAGAGCACATTTAGAAAAGATTCTGTAATCAAAGCCAGACCTTAGCTTTCTGCAAAGATAACAGGCAATTAGTGCCACAGCCATAAAGCTACAGTACACAATTCATTTCAACATCAGTTCTGAATTGTTTGAGAATGTAACTTGTTTTTGTCATGGGGCTCACACTCTCCAGTAACTGTTTGTTTTGTGTGCACTCATGCTAAAGCGTCAGTATTTGACGACCCAGGAATGAGAACAGGTTGTGTCTGCATGTTCAGGAGCATGCTAGTGATCCGTGCCACACTCACAAAGCTATTTAAAGCAGCATAGCTGGAAAATCAACTGTGTGTAACAATAAGGGCCCCTGCACATTCCCAATGATTTGCATATAGAGAAAAAGAGCTTCTTCACTCATTACTGTCTCTGCTACATGATGTAAGAGTGCAAAAGTCCCCAGGAATTCTGGTTGGTTTCGATCAGCCTGCATGGCTGACCGGTGCTGGAAACACCGCAGTGCTTAGGAGAGCTAACATTTCCCCTCAACTATTTGTTCTCTCTTTTTGAATGCAAGAAGCTGTTTTGCAGTTGATGATTGTCCCAAAGAAATATTAGACAGGTTTGCATTTTTCATGGCTTTCTAATGTGCATTTTGTTACCTCCCACTGCATACATTCCATACCATATTAACATATTTGAAATGATCTTTAAGGAATATGCCATACGATTGTAGCAGCCTCTGCACCATGGGTTTAACCATGTGAAAGCAAAATGCAAATGGCCCAGTTTGTTTTGTAATATTTAGTATAATGAGCTTAGAAATAAGTTTGCAATGGAATTCTCACATAGACTTGTCTGTTCATGTTCATCATGAGCAGAATATATTCACAACAATATCCACTGCCAAAATCTGCATTCACATACACACACACACATACATTGTACATGAAGATTCTGATGGTGCAGACACTGTCAACTTTCTTTAAAATGCGAAGTTTTTTAACCTGTTTCAAGACTAAAATTTTGAGTTTGCATTAGTATGCATATTAGTAGCATATTTGCAAACAAACATATACTGAGTGCAATTAGTGGGTGTATTTCTGAAATGTCATCCCATGCATGGACAAACATGGAGTTGGTGGTGTAGGAGGAGGGGGTGGTGGTGGTGGTAGAAGCAGCAAAAAATGGCTAACTTTTCCATGACATCACTCATCTGGTATTAACAGTGTTAACGCATCGTCCTGCCTTCCTCTGCTTTCCAGTGCCACCCAAATGAGAGGAATATGGTAGAGAGACTATGCATGTTGCTGTTTTATAGGGGTTCCAAGTGGCCAGCTGCCAGAACCTCTGCTTTGCATTTCCTCCGAGGGCTGATATATCACATCCTTTTCTCACTCATTCTTCTCCAGGGGTGCAAGTTCTCCTGGGACAGACTAATGTACCTGTGTCCAGTGGGACACAGCACTGCACTTTACCCTGTCTTTGTTTTTAGGCTGGTTTATGAATAAAAGTAGCAGGGACTCGATTTAGTACTCCAAATCTGACTTCCTCTGCAAACACTTAGTGAAAACTGGACTTAATTCTTTTAGTTTGTCTGCAATATTCAGTTATTGGACATCACTTTTATGTTTAACTAACTCATAACACTTAAATGAAAGTTCTTCCCAACAACAAATAATAAATACAGGGTGCACAGTCCAGAGAAACAGCATCTGTATTTTCATTAACACTCTATTAAGTCGATGTATGAAATGAAAAACCGGTGTATAAAGCTGTCAAATAATCAGACTTGAGGCATCGTTAGTACCAAGGCAGCTGGAACATACTTTCTCACAGTATGGAGTGAGTCTTTAAAAACCAAGCACAGTACGTGATGAATATGAAAAAACTGTAATCCAAGGTGTCTGATTTCACCTCCAGGGCAGGAGGTGGGGGTGGGCAGCTCTGTAGGGAGGTACAATATTTTTAATGCCTTAGAAATTACGGCTCACTATTTGTCGACTTGTTTGGGCAGGGAACAAGCACTCATGGCATATATAACTCCTAGCCCCACCTCTCTCCTGCACCCACAGCTGCACCCACCACCCCCGATCGTTTTGATCTAATTTCCTCTTTTTTTCTTCTTCCTTTACCTTTCCTGCTGAAATTGATTTCTGCTTGTTTGGTTTGGCAGTAATAAGATCAACAGTAGGATCATGTTTCAATGGCATACTACCTTGAACCCCAGGCAAATGATTTGTCCAAACTTAATAATGGAAATACTTAGGATGTATTGGGAGATGTAAACAGTAGTTGTAATAAAACAATGCCGGAAGGTAAGGGCTCCTTTAAGTTGCAAAGCCTTTCCACTTATGTTGGTCGCACACACCTCCGGCTCTCCCCAAACACTATGGATAAAATGTATCCCCATTTAGCCTGGCGAAAAGTCACCCAATAAAAGCTACTTAACTGGAGTGCGGACTGGAGCGTGGCATATTCAGCCTCTGCAAAGTTTGACCGCCAATGACAAAGCTGTTAACAGCTCAGGAAACAGCAGACAAACAATTAGTTTAAGCCTGTCACACAGACATATAGACAATGTTTAGAACCCTCTTTTTACTTACTGTAATGAAGCGCTATTTCTTCTCTACCTAGAGGAATTAACTAGAAAATCCCACAGTAGCAATGTGGAGGAGGATTCACATCTCACATCTGCAATTAACTGTTTACAACTATAGCATATAGAAAATAATCTTTATTGGTAGAATGTTTCTCTTCTTTGTAAACTGTTACACATGTAAAGAGTATTCAGTGCAAGGACAGACATTTTATAAGCAATTAGAGACAGAGTTAAGTTGTTCCCTCTTGCATCAGTGTGAATGCTGGTTAACAAGTCAGTCAGTCAACAAGACTTGTTAGAGATTTCAGGAGATATAGTCCTGTCCTAATTTCTGTAGACATTACATCTAGACCTCAACAATTTGCTAAAGCAGCTACAGTAGCAATTATATGTTAAATTTAGCTTTCCAAATGGTATATTGCATGTGCATCAGTTTGTAATTAAACCCTTCAGAAGTTTTGTTTACAGGCAGTCGCCTCACACCTTGTATGCATTGGCCCGCTTACATTCCTGAAAGTGAATTAGATTAGTTTCACTCCATGAAGGATGGCAGAGAAACTCCCTGTCTTCTGACTTAACCTGAAAATGTATCCATTCAGGAAACGCTTCACATCCTCTCTCTCCCTTCCCAAAGATTTCTCCTCCATTTTACAAAAAAACCCATCTATGTTTAAAACTACAAGACCAGGTTAAAGACACAGGAATTTCTTATCTACATTGTCTGTAAACTGTGCTTTTACCACTTGTTCTTTTCATCATCGGCTCACTGAAATCTTTCACCTTTGCTTTTGAGCCAACTCTGCTGCACTCAGTCACTGCTGTCATGCTAGCATAGCTAAGCACCTGAAATATAAATGTACATTGAATCTTGATGTCAATCCTCAAATTCATGACACTTAGTCTGCACTAACTGTACAAAGCATGAGTAGATGTAATTGAGGAGCATTCAGGGTCCAGCAAGTTTCTGCAGCTGCACTCTGTGGCACTACTGACCCAAAATAGACAAATTCATGGCATGTTTAGTTCTGTATCACACCCACTGTTGTCTGCCGCATGGAGTCCTTGTGACCAGGCCACACAATCAAGATAAAAGCTTTACGGCTGCTAAGAGTTCTGAATAAGCTTTCTTGCTGATGCGCACAAATCTTTCCACTCAGAGAAGCACAAATTCAAACACAGACTCAATCAAAACAAATTCATGAACGAAAATCCATGCTCGGACAGACTGTACAAGTGTAACCGCTGACACATGCTTGGTCTCAAATCTATTCTCCCAAAAATGATTCTTCTTATAAAACTGTCTCTCCACATGCACAAAGACCCCATTGAACCAGGAGCCAAAAGTCTCTCCTGCTTGTGAATTATTAAACACGTTAAACAAATTGAATTTCTGTCTGTCCAAATCCAATTTGTTATCGTGATGTTTGTCTTTTTCTTGTTTCTTGAAACGAGTGACTTGATGAAGCTGACATGAGCAATAACACGAGAGGAATAAGCAGGCAAGGACATCGCGTTTGTTGGTGGCAAAACTGGTGTGATAACGATTGTAAGCCTGACATGTTTATACTTGAATGAATTTGTTTCTCTTGCAATTGAGGTGGTGTCATGCCTTTTACGTCCTTCATGGCAGTTTTAATGTTCTTGCAGCACTAATTCTTCTGCCTCTGTGGTGAAGAACCAATAAAAAGAGGCTTAGTCAGTGATCAGTCATAACAAGGCAAATATTCATCATCCAGCTGCAAAGGGACCGGTGTTTCTTCTCAGGACTTTTTTTTCCCTCTAACACAGTCAAATATGAAACCAAACTGGAACAAAGTATAAACCATGTGATTTGAAGCTGTCATCTAGAGTTTAATTTTTTTAACCCTTGCTCAGGAGTACAAATGGAAACTCTGAGAGAGTTGGTAGAAATAAACAGCAGGCAGACTCGTAAAACACCTGTTTGCAGTATGGGGGCCTGAAAGCATGAGTTGTTAATAGCCAGCCATAAATCGCTCACTCCATTGTTCTGTCACCAAGTTGAAGGAGCTGCATTTCTCTGCGGGACTCATGAGGTAAAACTTTGTTGAAAGTATAACCAACACCACCCCACCCCCGTTGCTACTTTGACATCAAACATTTTTAAGCATCAGTCACCAGTCTCGTGTGTAACTGCAAAACGAACTCCTTAGCTGCGACACAAACATGCAAATCGTCTTTTGAATTTCAACTTCTTTGCAAGTAATTTTCTTAACATAATCTACATAAAAAAGCATTTCATACATTTGAATCAAAAAACTGCTATCTTCTTTTGTGGCACATAATTTGACTATACTGTAAATTAGTCACAGCCGTTTAACAGAAGCTTTTTGGTGGAGTGCTGATATTGAGAATAATGTTTGCAGAGAAAAACACACTGATTTATCAGAATTCAGCTGCTGTTGACCTTTTGTGAGGGCTTGAGGGTGCCAGCAGAAAGGGGTCTTATTCCTAATCAGTCTTTTGACAACAAACATAAGCTGTTTGGGCCGCAGAAAGCACTGAAGGTGTGTGAATGTGTGTGAAGAGGGCATTTTAAAAATAGACCTGTGGACGTCTCAGTCTTCTCATTGATACAAACCACAAGTCTAACAAACAAAGAAAAAATTGCGGGCTGATGGGGGGTGGGCAGTCGCCAGAGACAAGACTGGACAGGGACTGGAGGGAGACCTCTGGCCTTCCACCAGTCGTCCCTCAGAGTCTCCTCATACGAGGGGATCGTCTCAATGTAACAAGCTGAACAGAGACAGCAGGCGGAGCAGAGGGAGGAGAGCTGAACACCTGAGATCAGATCTGCTGATCACTTGCCTGCAGTAAAGGGTCATCTCTGCATTCATTCTTCTTTTAAAGAGCCGAGCCTCCATTGTGAGAGAAAAAACATCAAGGGGTTAAACTAAAAAGAAAAAGAGATGCATTGTTTGTGTGACAGTGTGATGGGATTTTTATTCTTTGTTGCAGAGTATAAACTAAAAAACATCAAGTATAGTGTTTATTCCATTGATGTTTTTCATTTTTAAACAGTTGAAATTTCATTCAAATGTTAATTGTGTTAATTATAAATCAGATTTTATTAGGTGAAGAATGTGAGACTGCTATGAGTTGTGCTAAATAAAGAAGTATACAGGTATACGTCTCCTATGAATGGTAGACAGAAAGAGTAAAACAGAAAAGACAAGGGCCACACCAGCTTTTCTACATTCCCTGTCTAGTTAATGTTGGGAGGCTCTAATAAAAAGCCACCATGTGCCAATTGAGCGCCTACAATTAACAGATTAGAGTGATAAAGAGGTTGCATGGCTGCAAGGCACGGGGCCGCCTCCCCAGGCCCTCGGGGCTCCGCGATGGGCAGGAGCAGTAGGAGGAGGTGGAGTGGGGGAGCGAAGACCGAACCAGTGATGAAGGGCCCAGATAATCTCCCACTCCCTCCCTCTTTCTCCCTTTCCCTCCTCCCACTACCCTCCCCTCTCACTTCTTCTCCCCTCTCCCCCGCACCCCACCCCACCCAAACCCTCGCACTCTGTGCCCTGGAGCACCTTTCGCAAATACCTGCTCAATATTCGAGTTGGGGGTGCAGCAGTGGTGGTGCTGGTAGTGGTGGGGCATGTGCTGTGTCTGCAGAGGGGAGATACAACACACAAAAAAGCCGCTTGAAACAAAAAGCGTAACATCTGCTAAAGCGATTGCGAGGTAAATATGTTTGACAATTATTGTTTACAGTGACAGTGGTAACAGTTTCAACACCCAAATCAAAACCCCACCATTTCTCTATTTGCAGTGAAACAGATGGGCCTACAGCGATCCATTAGCAACCTGTCAAAAGCTTTATTCCCAACTTACTTTTATGTCTTTGCTTCTTTGCTGTGTTGCTGAGAGAGGCACTATTTGGGCATAATGATTATTATCTATTTGCCCAGTATAAATCAGATACATTGTGTATATTATTTTTTCATCTTGCTCTTTCTTTACTTTCTTCTCCTGCCAGTGTTTACTGTTCAAGAAGAGCTGCTTGAATCCACATTTGTTTCTCCCTATTCACATATTATTGTATTATTGATGGCAATACAGTCTATGTTCCACTTGAAAGAACCTGCGTAACGATTTTTCACTGGTTGTTGTTTTTGTTTGTTTGCTTCAGCAGTGAAATCTAATACATTTGGGGCAATTTCTTATTTGTGTGAGTGAGATTATTCAACATTACAAATTATTAACAAGTGCCTCTTTTATCCTGCTCTCACGCTACCTTGAGAGATCAACATGAGCCGTTATGAGCAAGCATGCAAAGCAAGGCCTTTGAAACCATGATGTGAGGATCTTAATCAGATCAATCAAGACCTTTACCTTCATATGGCATGAAGTACAACACAGAATCAAAGTAAGAACTCTTAAAGAGTTGGTATTATGCTTTTTGACTTTTTCCCTCTCCTTTATTGAATTATACTGTATACCGTTTTGTGCATGTAATAGTTTTGCAAAGTGAAAAAGCCCAAAGTCCAGCCCAAAGGGAGTTCCCATCTCCCACAGAAAACTCTGCTCTGAACTTCCTGACAACAGCTCGTTTGTACTGAAAATGTGCCTCATATAACGCTCGGCAAGCGGCTACTCCGACACGCCCTCAAAACAACTGAGCTGCAGCACACACCTCTCCTCTCCCTTCCAAATATTAGCTACCCTCCAGGCAGTCAATGGACAGTTGTTACTGTGATGTAGAGACAGAGCTCAGTTAAACCATGTAAACCTGTTCTGGTACAAGCCCTAAATAGGATTTTGAACCTGCAAATGAGCCTAATACCAACTCTTTAATGCTATAGGAAGAGGAAGAAAAGTTATTTCAGCTGATTAGGAGCAGGATATGGAAGTGTGTGCATATACACAACAGCATGCATGTGTCTGTCACTGTCTGTGAGTGTACATCAACAAAGACTAAGGCGTTATCTACCCCTACCCCAGTCACCATCTTTCCCCAACACTGTACTGCTCTAAATACGCTCAATCAAATAACGTGTTGGGAATAATTAACCCCAGAGCCCCCATTGGTTCTAATTGGCACCTATTAGAGGGCTGTATGATTCCATGATAAACAGTGAGGAGAGAGAGCGAATGGCAGCAGTGGTGGGCGGAGGTTTGATTGGTAAGCAAAGTGCGGGAGCAATGCATACCGGGGGTAACCAACATTTAATTATCAATGAGGTTTTCGCAACACTTTAGAGAGGCCCGGGGCATCGTTTCCTTCAGTAGTAGTAATGGGCTCTTTTTAATGGAACTTGTGTTAAACATGGTGCTGCCACTGCAAAGCTTTGGCGTTCAGCCCCAGCCTTAGTTGTGGCTGCTTTAATTTAGGTGACTACTGAAAGAAAATGGGGCTTATTTGGGCTACACACTTTGAAAGTGTGTGCTAAGGCCATGAGGGAGATAAAGAGGATGTCCATAGTGAATTGACATTGGCTGCATTTACATTTTCTCATCTGCTCTGCAACGTCTTCAAGACTGGGTTAGGACATGGATGCATCAACTCAGGTTGCATCTTCAGAATGGTCTGCTAGTTAGCTATGCTTTTCCTTGTATTAAAGAAAGTGCAATATTCTGGTCTCTATTCAAAGTACTACAAATTGTTGTATAACGATTTCAAGGTTTCATTGACTTTTAAGCCACAGCAATGGAGCCACACTGTTTTAAATGGCATGTGGTTGAATGTCACTTTAATGTCAAACTCCACCCGCTGTCACCACACTCATTAATGTGGTTTCCCAATAAGACCAGTGAGAACTTTATATGATATGTAATTTGATTTCTCAACCAACCAAACTCTACTCTACTCTGTATTTGACCCATTTGTTTACCCTATAGTGCCAAAAAGACTTTTTCTCTATATTTTCTTTTGAATGTATGTTTATTAACATTTTTGCAGGTCATGAACTGGTTGTCATAAGGGATCAACATGTTACCAGACTTGCTGTGTACTGTGAACATTGTGAGTTCAAAGTAAATGAACATTTTCTGTTACAGTTTATTTATGTCCCTTTTGTCTTCATGATATACTCATACACTAGAGGCTGGAGCTGGTGTTAAACTCAAAATTATCATGTGGTATGCTTTCTATGATCATATTAGAGACAGGGTTAATTTGTTTAATGCAGTTTGTTTGAAATAAATGTTAAAAGGATGAAGAACCATGAGAAGCCACAGTGTACACTGAAAAGATCATGTCCAGCCGTTGCCTACACTGACAAAGGACAAAGGAATCACCAATTATAATCAAAGGTGTCATCTATTATCTTATCTCACTTAAAGTTGGTGAAATTACTGTATTTCTTTAACGGAATTTAAGAAGGCTACAAATACATGTGATTCGGATTTTGAAAATGAGTACTTTGGGGGCACTGAGGTACTAGCTTGGGCTTCGGCCTTCATCCGAGGCCTGAGGCTCGATCCTCCTCTTCCACCAGCACTTGCGTTGGGACTAACGCTGGGGCAAAGGGGCTCGGGGCAGAGCCAAGTCTGAGTCTGACCCAGTTTTCAAGGGGTTCCTGATAGCAGACGGCTGGGAGTCTCAGGGTAACCCTCCATCAACACCAGCTCCTGTAATCTGGCCTAGCATGTGCCAATCAAGCCGAACGAGATGACAGGCTCATGATGACATGGCCATCGTCCTCTCTCCTCTCTTTGCTGCCTGGACATCTCAAATGCAAGAAAACATCCCAGTGATTATGGCATTTCAGTGTCATCTGGCATGTTGAGTTTGGCCAGAACGTTGAGATTGACAATGGAGAGACAACATGTTTGTGAGCTTTGCGAAGTTTATTGGGAAAGGTTGAGGTTTTTGGCACACAAGTGTTCAGTGGTATTAGATGAAACTTGTTTATGGAAGCAAACTATCAGATCACATTTAAATCCATAAAGCTTCCAAAAGCCATGAAACCACGAGTGAGAAAATACACACACTCTTTCAGGATTATTCTTTTCAAAAACATAACCATACACAAAGCGTTAACACACTAGACAACCTAAACGTAAACTTCAACTAGATTTAAATGTTGGCATAAAATGCATTTCTCATGAACAAAGCCTCAAGAAGATTTACACTTTTTCCCTTCCATTTTGAAAATGGACTTTTCCATTTTCCAGCTGTCAGGAGGGAATCCTTTTTCTGGACACTCACATATAAGCATACTGGAAAAAGAGAGAGAGAGAAAGAGAGATAGTGAGTAAGTGAGAGAGAGAGCAGCACATCTGACAATCCACTGGCATGAAAGTGAGCCCCTCAAGCGAACAAATTCAGAGAGAAAATTACAGTTTTGCGCGTTTGTGTCAATATGCATGTCAAAAGGTAATTGGGAAATTGTTCTGCAATGTCAAGTCCTGTTGGCAGTGTTTAGCCTGTGGTAAGATCAAAACCATTTCTTCACAAGAGGCCAGACCAAGCTCTCTAACTCTCTCACCCATACAAGACTCTCCTTTAAGCTAATAATGTGGCTGTTTATCGTGAAGTGATTACATTATTATCAGCTTCTCACAGGATCTACTGACAATGACAGAAAAACTTTATTGTACTTCTGCACTGTCACGAACATTTCATTTCCTAGACATTCATGAGTGTTAGAGCGGTCCCCTATAGCAAAAAAGAAAGGAAGGAGATGATGAAGGTAGATGATGTACTGTGTTATTAGTGACATTAGCCAAGGTAACTCAATAAATTCTTTATCCACGAGAGAACCTTCTAAGCAAGGCTGAACACAAAACCACGGCGAAAAATGACCAAAATGATTACAAATCATATGTTCTATACTAACCATGACAAACATATCTGACCCTAACCCTAGGCAAAATCATTCTACCTCATCTGACCAAAACATCACCAAATAGATGTTGTGTAATTTTTAGAATAAATCGGAACATTAAATTAAAAGAAAGGACTGCCTTCATGTTGACCAGTAAAGCCACCATGAGAATACAGAATACAGCAACAGAAATAGGCTTGCACCTACAGTTAGCCTTTTTTATTAATTGATTTAAATTTCCAAGCACTGATTTATTTTAAGTTAATAAAAGGTTTCCTCTAACACTGAATATGTTCACAAGGGTCACCATGCCTGAAGGTGCTGTTGAATTACCAGGGGGATAAAGAGTTCAATTAGTTTTGGTCTCAACAGAGACTTTCACTTTTAACAATAGTCTAAATGCTGTTTCACATGGTTTTACATTCTGTTTGGTGTGGAACTGTAAACTAAACAATGAAACATTAAAATTCTTTAGCATGAGAGAAAGTAAAAAGATACTGAATACAGACAGAAGGCATACTGCTATGTAGCAAAATTAGAAAGATCAGTTAGTCAGCTTTCAGTGAAGCCCAAACCCTCAAGTGACTTTTGTAAATTCTCGTTTTTTTAGGTGGTGTTAGTAGTTGTATTTTTAATTTTATTAGGGCTAGAGTAATGATTTGGTCATGATCTGGCCTGGTTTAGTCCTTAAACGCATGTACCAATAAAAGGTTTAGACACCACATCCTCTCAGGGGTGTTAGCTTGAAACTGGCTCATGACCTTTGTCACATGCCACCTCACCCGACACCCCACCTCCCTCTCTTTCTCCATCTCTCACTGTTCACAGTACACTGTTAAAACAGAAATGACAATCAATAATGTTAAAAAAAACACATTATCTTTATTATATTGATCCCTCCTTATTTATTTTTTATTCTGTGGTGGTAATCATGATGAAAGGGTAATGACTGAAAGACTGGACAGTATATATTGAATCTTCTCCACATGCATAGGCATACACACCAACAGCGGACTTGGAATTGCCACAATCCTTTGGAGTTAGATTCACTTTATCCTTATATTTAAGTTAAGTGGATATTTATTTTGGAGGTATATGTCCACCCTTTATCAAAATAATTACTTCCAATACCCAAAGAACCAGCAGCAAAAAAACATTTTTTTTTTAAATTGTGCCATTTTGGGGAATTTAGCCCTGAACATCAGTCCACTCTCCCTTTAGATCAAAAAATGAATATTGTAGTCGCTGCATAAGTGTTTTCTCCTGCTGGATGAAGTTAAAACTGGCTGACCTGAAGGCAGAAGCAAACATATATGGACAGAATGGGCCCTATCATCTGAATAACAGTGTTAGGTCCCGATCAACCACTGGGGTTGGGTAACAAACATACACTTTTTAGGAATTAATATTATATCTCTTCTATCTTCTTATTCTGAGAACACCCCATGTTTTCACCCTAAACTCTGTATGGTTTCTGAGCCGCTTGATAAAAAGTACATGTCCAACAAAATGCATTGGGGTCAAAAAGTAAGCAACTTTATGAAAAAAAACTACTTCAGGTGAGTTTAAACCGACCTTAAGGCACTTTATGGTGTTTTTGGTAGGCTTACATATATAGATATATGGTATAGATTTCTTTGCAATATATTATTATTATTATTATTATTATTATTATTATTATTATTATTATTATTATTATTTCTTTCCAACATATTATTATTAGTAGTAGTAGTAGTAGTAGTAGTATTATTATTAGTAGTAGTATTATTATTACAAGAAGAAGAAGATGTTATGATACAATTATTATTATTGTCGTTTTGTTGTTGTTATGTCTAATAATAATATTTAGGCTATTATTATATTCAGGTTTTGTTTGGGGTGTAAGGATAAATAAATAAATGCCCCGCTAAATGTGTAATACGCTAACTCACAGAAAGAAAGAGAAAAAGAGAAAGGGGAAAAGAGAGGGATGGAGAAAGAGAGACAGAGGCGGGGGGTGTATACCAATCGTTAAAGGGCCAAGCCAGTGAGTTGATTAGGTTCGGGAGAGAGAGAAGCTGCTGCGGCTTTCTTTGCGCACAGACAGAGTATAAGTCCTTTATCATGGGGAGGCACCGGCGTGGCCCCGAGCTATTGCTGGCCTGAAGCAAAGTACCAGAGAGAAGAAAAAATAGAGAGAGAGAAAAAAGAAAGGCGGGGGGGGTCTATCATCAAACTTCATAATAACGCTTGGGGTTTGCCACAGCTGCGCAGTGACCCTTTTATTTTGCTGTGATGGAACAGATAGCTCACTATGAAATAGTGTGAAATTATCATGTCTATTAATTCAGTCAGACATCCACGGCTCTCCGCTGCTACCCCCTACCCCCGCCTCTCTCTCTGTCTTATTCTATTTCTTATCCGTGGAAATATATGATTTCCTAGCAAATGCTTCATTTTACTCGAGTGATTTTTCATCGTTGATTCGCAGAAAATAAGTCTAAGGATAACATGGGGTGTTAAAGCACCGGGTGTGTACAGAACACAACACAGGCCGATGTGCACTTTCATCTTTTCGTACACTATAACTATGGTTGTAAATAACAGGAACACAGACATTTTTGTTCGCTTATCGAATCCCCTTTTGTAATAATTCCAATAATTTAACGTTTGACCACAAAACGTGGCACAGTGTGACGGGTTGATAAGGAAGGTTTGTCCACCTGCTGTTATGTTACAACTCGAATGTCCCAATTTTCTCCCCCAAAGTTAAGTTATTACATTTGTCTATAATGTATTCTTAAAGTCCCCAAAAAACACGTTATTATTATTATTATTATTATTATTATTATTATTATTATTATTGTTGTTGTTGTTGTTGTTGTTATTATTATTATTATTATTATTATTATTATTATTATTATTATTATTATTATTATTATTATTATTATTATTATTATTATTATTATTATTATTATTATTATTATTATTATTATTATTATTATTATTATTATTATTATTATTATGTTTACGAATTAATAATTTGTAAATTGGCCCTCAAGCTTTTTAGATTGCCAAACTGCTCGGAGGTTTGAGCATCATCTGTGAAACTCAAGTCATATCATTTGTCACTTCTGTCAGTCTTTTTCTAACAACATATTACAGCCATTGCTTTACAGAGATAAAAGTAATCTATAATCAGCTATGTCAAATGTCTGGTTGGATGATCAAGTTGATTTTTCCCTCTTGGCTGGATAATGCTTGGTGCTTGGCATCTGAAAATATAACATATAACACACATATACATAACACACACATATATATATTGTCTGAGGCTCTGACAAAAGTCACCAAAAAGTCGTCCTTCGTTTTCATTTGTAGTCATTGCTCATGCGACCGTTTTGCCAATAAAGCCTGCCAACGTGGTGCGGTGTCAATATTAATGAAGATGGTGTTCCAAATGTGATGACCTGACAGCAACAACATGAGGGGCACATTTAAAAAACGCGTTTTAAAGGATGTGACTGCTTATGAAGCGTGAGGGTTTGGTTTGATAAAAGGTCTGGGGTTTGATACATAGAGAGAGAGAGAGAGAGAGAGAGAGAGAGAGAGAGGGAGAGAGAGTTGATTGAAATGGCGTGTGCCTGGCTGACGGGAGCCAGTGAGGGACAAAGCCCCTGCGAAGCCACGGCCACTCGAGCAATTATTCCTCCACGCTGCATTTGGATTAGTGCAATGGAAAGAAGCATATGTTTGGCCTGGGGCGACACTCCCCCCCTGGCTGACTGCAGAGGATGCAGGGAGAGACACACGGAGAGAGGCACAGAGAGAGAATGACTAAAACTAGAATATAAACTGCATTAACCAAGTGGGGAAATATTAACACAATTTTAATACGCTCTTTTTTCATATATTTGGGGATACATAAGCCCATGAAATTGGCATACTTCAGTGCTTGATAGGTGACTGGACGACAACAATGATTTCTGATAAGTACTGTCATAGAGCACAAACGTTGTTTAGTCTAAAGCCTTGCTTTGTCCAAAGTGGCAAAGAGAAATCATCACAAACACATTCAAACCTCTGTGTGTGTGTATGTGTGTGTGTGTGTGTGTGTGTGTGTGTGTGTGTGTGTGTGTGTGTGTGTGTGAGAGAGAGAGAGAG
>JAPMOB010223624.1:0-14722 GCA_029875015.1 Lepomis gibbosus
TCTGTAAATTGACCTGTACATGCGGTCAGTAATAAACCTGGAGCTACAAGAACCCCTGAAGTAATTGTGTCCTGTGTGGCGTCTAATTCCATGGGCTACATATATATATATACATATATATATAAACATATATAAATATGTACACTGTTATTGCTGTTACTTTAAAAGCAAATACTCTATTACCAGTGCACGTCTGAATCCAAAATATCAGACTCAAGTAACACATATCCATACACACACACACACACACACGCGGACAAACCACTAATGTGAAAGTAAGCCAGACTCTGTGGTGATTTAGGGGTAGCAGACAGTGGAAGGGTAGAGGCCAAGCTCTGGGTCTCATACTGTCTCTGTCCATTCACTAGCCCATAAATAATCACACACCCTCAGAGTGACATGGGAAGATGCAGCTTGAGATGAAGGACAGAAGGAGTAAGAAAGAGGGATGTGGTGTCATTTGATGAACACAGAGCGAAAGCAAGAGTGCAGAGATATGAGAGATGAACGACAGGTGTAGGAAAAGTGATAAATACAGACACCCGGCTGGTTCCAGTTCTGGATCAAATAATATTCCTGTTGGAAACAGTTTGATCAGTTTGCATTACAGACACAAGCACAGAACTGTTATACAAATTTGAGGTACTTGTACTTTACTTGAGAATTTTCTTTCCATGCCACTTTCTACTTCTCTTCTTCCACTACATTTCATAGAGATGGTCTTTTGACAACTTTAAATACTAAAATATTTTTTGTGTACACAAAGCACATAAAGAGCTTATAAAATATGTTTTGTTGTAAGTGGAACTACCAAACAGTATATATGAATACAGCTAAATTGACTATTCAATTAATCAATTAGTGTAGTTGTTAGATAAAGAATTAATTGGCTATTTTGATAATTATTTAAATCATTTTTCATGCAAACACATTTCATGGTTCCAGTCTCTCAAATGCGAGGAAGTGCTGCTTTTCCTTTTAATTACTATTATTATTTTTCAGTTAAATTTTTGAGGTTTGGACTATTCCTTGGACAAAACAAACAAAACATTGTGAATATGAGACTTTGGGCTCTGGGTAATTGTGTCAGCATTTCTCAGTATTTTCACATTTTTTACAAACCAAACAATCAATTGATTACTGGAGAAAATAAATAGCATCTTAATCCATAATGAAAACAACTTGTTGCAGTCCTACAAAATAGTTCAAAATTAGCATCGAGTACTACTTACTTTTACTTAAGTAACATTTTTATCCATTTTACTAATACTACAGTATTTTTACAGTAGCCTATGTTATTAGTAGGCTTTTACTTAAGGATCTGAATACTTATCTAGTGTCTGTAGGTGTAACAGGTTTGTTGCGGCATGGATTTTTTACAACCAAATGCCTTTCTCTCACTGTGTTATGCTGATGACATCTATGCACACTGCTGTTTTTCTTCTCTTTACATTTTGTTGAATTCCTCTTAACCACAAAGACCCCTGCCACTCAGGTTCTCACGATCCCTGTCAGAGAGTCACTCTGTGGGCTGTGAGAACCAACAGTGGGCCTGGCTGCCGGAGGCCTCATGCTGTGGTCAGTTCCCTCGACGTTCCCACACAGACACAAACAAACACACACACACACACACACACACAAACATGTCACAAATTAATGTATGTTGTACATACACAGAATCAAACAAGCGTACATATTAGCACACGTGGCCTCTTCCCCCAGATTTCTCTCCGTCCTCTCTGTCTCTTGAAACAAACACAGCTGCTGAGGCCTATCTGATGTAGATGCTAAAAAATGCTAATGTATCAGGTCTGAATGTGCTTTGTAAGACTTATGTAATCAGAATTTGTGTTGTTATTTTTGATGGTGTGCCATTATCAAGTAGATGCATGAGTGTTGAGGCTCACACTAATAATAGCTGTTGCAGCACCCCAAATAAGTGCTGGTATTACCAGTAAATGAACTGGTAGAAGTAATGAATATATTAGAGTTTCTATTCTTTTATTAACTTTGTCGTACAACGACCATGGGAAGGTTTTCCTTGTCTATTGCCATGCAATCATGAACTGGGCCTTTGTGGCCAGAGGGTTCAATATGTAAACAGTGCCACTGAAAAGGAGAAGACTACTGAGTCTCTCTGTGACTTCCTTTGATGTTGTTTTCACTGTTAACAATCTCCACCTGCTCTCCCCATGTTCACCTAGTGTCTTCAAGGCTGCTGTGACCCCAACATGTCGCTAATGTTTTTTTAAAGGGGTCCATGTCAGCTTCGCATAGGTACGGCAGCTACAGTATGTGCGAATGCTCTCTTGCTACTCCATAACCCATTAACGCAAGACTATAAATGTGACTACTTGTGTTACACTTTTGTTTTGAAGTCTGGAGCTTTACAACCTTTGAAACACTTAAAGATTCTCACATGCACCAAAACTTGTGCTCTCCAAAAATTACACTTGTTTATGAGCACAGTTTGTACAGTAAAGCTTTTAAAGTCAACGCATCATTAAGTAATGACTGAACATCTTGGTTTTACAACCAGTAGACAAATTAAATTAAAATCACAATCATTGAGTGGAGACACACAGTACTCTCATACAGAACACAAGGGGTCACCATGATTTGGTGAGCATAAAAATGATAAATATTAAACTTCACAATCACCAGATATCACCCCAGTTGAACACCAATGGGAGATTATCTTTGGGATCTTTGGCGTTCCTGTTCCACAGACTTGGAGAAATACATAAAGGACCATTAAATTGGGAAAGTTAGGACAATTCCAAGGGCCCCTGACTGACTGGGGCCCCAAAAAATAATTATAAACTAATTATAAATTATATTATATTATACATATATTCATATAATATGTATAAACCATCATCATTGAGTATAAATATATTTCAAATCTAATAATAAAATGAATGATCTCTTTGTTTTTACTGGTTTTTGGCAGTGAAAGTTAAAAATCCCCATTGACAAAAAAGCTAACCTCCATATTGACAAACCACCCCGCTGTATCTGCATGAAATGGTTTGGTCCTGCGCACTCATCAGAGAAGGTGTTTAGTTGCAGTCAGTTGCTGCGGCAGAAATACAGCGATCACAATGTTGCCTAGTAAACCAAAATCTGGTTTTCAAAAAATGTTGTCACTCTGTAACCCAGTTTTTCACCAAGAAAGGTGGGCAGCCTTTAGTCTGTGAGTGGTGTTAACACGTTGGCTCAACATGTCCACCTTGAAACAAGTTAGTTAGCTAGACCAGTGTTAGCCTACATTTTATCAACATTTAATTAGTGCAGGGGAACGTTTATCATGATATTCATACTAAATCATTGTCCCTGCCCCTTTTAGCAGACTAACAACAGATGAGTCAGCAGCAGCCCAGTCTGCCCATAACTGTAGCCTCCCTGTCCCAGAGAAGAAGGTGAGCAGCACTGTGTTAATTAATGAGTTAGCATCCAGGGACTCTGTGGTGATTTCTCTGTCTCTCTTGCTCTTTTTACCAGAACAAAAAAGAAAATGAAATACTTCTTAATGAGAAATTCAAACAAATTCTTTTCTCACATAATGATCATTATGAAATAAAAAAAAAACAAAACAACAACTTCCTGTCTGCACTGGATGCTGGACAGCAGCTTACCTCAGCCTGCATGTCAGTTACCGACCATATTAAAATAATCCAGTTTGATACGTTCATTTAGATTGAATTATGGCTGTTAAATGACATCTATAGATACAGACTTTATTATTCTCACCATGAAGGGCAATATATTTGAGAAGCCAATAGTGAACTGCATCCTGTAAGCAGACTTGCATGTACAAATCACCAGCAGTAAATATTGTGCTAGCACTAATATTGAAGTACAAGAAGCCAGGACACTTGCAAGCCTTTATTTAGAGTTATGTAAAGCTTTTGATGGGACAGTTACTTCCTAGAGAAGTAGTGACAGATTGATTAGATTGATTGATTTGTGAATCTGTTGTTCAGTTATAAATCAAAGACAGCACTCCCTCTACTGTCTTTACAATATTAATCGCTTTTTTTAAGATTAAGTGTTTCTGCAGTTTAGTTACAGCTCTCATTACTTTCGCGATGGCATCCATCTACACAAAACGTCTCACCACAGCTCATTAGCAGCACAGATGACTCTGATTAAAAACTGCTGTGAGAAACGTCATTAACATCTGTTTGTATGCGAGGTTGAAGGCCATGTGAAAACAAAACAACAACACGGACAAGGCTAACAACTGCAGAGTCTGGAGCATGGACCAAACACGGGTTCCCATATCTGCGTCATCCCTCTCCCTCTTCCTTCTCTCACCCCCCTGTTGTTTTTCTTCCTCCCTTGTTCCCACTCGGTATCCATCATTAAATCTCACCTTCTCATCATCTGTACCTTTTTCCCTTTCACATTCTCTGTTTCTCTACCTTCCTCTTTGCTTTGCTTCCTCCCATTCCTCCCTCACTCTATTTCTCTCTGTCCTTGTTTGTATCATTCCTTCTCCCTCTCGTCTTCACTCCTTATGCCTTTTTCCTGCTGCTCCGCCCGCCTTTCTTCTCGCAAAGAGTCACTTGTCTCTCTATGTCAGACATTAGAAGAGGGATACTGAAGCAGTTCCTTAAATTCAAGGGTCCAGGCCTCTAAATCAGCAAGCATCTTATCCACATCCACATGGCCATATTTAATACACTGCACCTTAGTTTCTCCTTCAGGTTAGGTCAGCACCTTTGGTAGCTTTGCTGCACTCAGTGTGCATGCATGAAAGTGAGCCAAATTGTAGAGCACTTTGGATAAAGCGACTAAAAGATATATTAGTAATTTGAAGGTATGCTAAAGATAAAATAAATCCTCTTATGAACTAATTTTACGTTACACTTTTTATACACATTATCACCCTGTCTGTGCCCTCTCTGGCCTGGTGTGTGTAACCTGCTTGTTTATATATATATATATGTGTGTGTGTGTGTGGTGTGGCAGGGTACAGGTGGCAACTTCATCATCAGTGGAGAAAAGTTCTATTAATACACCAGAGTCACCAACACACACTCAGAGGAAAGATGACACAGCAATATGGAGATAGAAAAAACACAGCATTAAAAAGACAAAAAGAGAACTGTCTCATTATGATAAGATCCACAGTCTGGAATTTCAGTAAAGGTAAAGAGAGGCAAACACAAAGAGCAGTTAAATCACAGAGAAACTGGAAAAAAATAAGATATGGAGGCTGTCTTCGTCTTCCTTTAGTGTTCCTGGCTCAGCACCAAACAGCGAGTCTGACTGCCTCCCCTGGGGAGAGTAACTCCAGGCTTGAATTCCTTTGTGTTATTTTATGTTTTCCTCTCCGCCACAGTAATTTCTCCCTGAAACACGTCTATGTATCAGCCTTCATTAAAGGAACGCCAGTGTCTGAATTCTGTAGAACAGCAGCATGCAAGTGCATGCACACACATATACACGTACAAGCATGAACCCTGAAGTGTACACGCATACAAAAACGTTAACACTCCCTCTGCTTCACGCCTCTTTGTTTTCCTGTCATAAATACGTTCCAGTAAAGCAACAAGTTGCGGAGTTTGGGAGAGTGAAGGAGGAAAAGAGAGTCTTACATAGTCATTTCCGCTATGTTGGGGAGGTCTGTGAAGGGTCAAGCCTTCCCCAGCGCCGGCTGTGTGAATCACATAAACACTCAGATTGAAACACTCCCACTTCATACCCGACTACAGCCCTCCTCTGGTGCTCACGCTTCAGGAGCCACGCTCATTCTTTCACACACCACTTTGTACTACACAATTAGTGATTTAGCATTTTTGGGGCCCTTTGATGTAGATGATTTTTAATTGGTATAAATGGCACTTTTAAACTTTGTATCCCCTGTTTACAATATAATTTTATCATTTTACGCCCCCCCTCCCCCAATGTCCTCAAAATATTACCTTGACTTTAGTGTCCTTAATGTTAGTTCCAACCCCAGAGGAAGTTTCTGAAAAGAAATATTGAAGTAATCAGATGCACATGGTACACTTAAGCGTCTTTTTAACACATGGTTAGGTTTAGCCACCAAAACTACTTATTAAGTTTTAGGAAAAGATCATAGTTTGTGTAAAAATAAGTACTTTATGTGACGTAAGTAGGAATGAGAATGGACTTTGGAGATATTTCAGGCTGGACCAAAGTGGTGGAACAGTTGACCGACCGACAGACATACAGTACCTCCAGCATGGCTAAAAAACCTACATTGATATCAGTTCAATGCTTTAAAAACCACCAACCACTTTTTTATTTGAAAGATTTTTGTGCTGGGCTTGGTGCTATTATACTATTCCTTTTTGGATTAAATAGATGATTAAATACACACAGTTAAACTTTTAATCTCCCTATCTGATTCACCTGAACCCAGTTGTATTGTTTTTTTCCCATGAGAACGTCCCACTTTAGTGTTTCATTGTAAAGCAGCAGATCAAACATGAGGGTGGAGTATCAGGGTTGTTGTGTTTGTTTTCTCGCAATCCTGTCAAAATCTGTTCCTCTTTCTCATCCTTGCATGTATGCTCACACAAACACACATAACACAAAGCAGCTCTGTAATGGGCCGGATCCCGCAGCCCAGCTGCCCTTGTTCAGGGAGTTGAGGTCAGGACAGTCTCAATGCAAAGTAGATGAAGAGAGGAGGTTAAATCATCACTATTAGCATTAATATTAACCCTTTCCATCAACCATAAATTTTAACAATAGAAGAGGATTGTCAAAAAATGATATGAGTTGTTTTTGGAATGGTCCTGTCATTTTGTATGGCACTGACAAATGTACACTTAAATGCCAGTTTATTAGGTACACCTAGCTAAAACTGACAGTCCTGCAAAAAATCCTACATTTTGTGAAGGTTATAGTGTTCAGTTTTTAGAGAGGTGTTGATTTATTCATGTCAAGATTTGACTGCATTAGTTTCAGCAAGTTGTACCTAATAAACTGGCAATGAAGTGTATATTTCACATATTACCTTATCTTTTTATACAATGGATATGATTATGATGTTGCTGGGCAAACATGGAGAGTCAGCTACAACTGGCAACACCATCACACCTGTAAAAACATTGCGCTGGCGGTTGGATGAATTGTTTTTTTCCTGTGTAGGCCTACATGATTTTCCAAAGCAGTGAGCACTGTTTGCCACAGGCAGTTATTAAAGGCTGCTTCAATGGAAATGATGTTGGTGTAATTGGAATGTTGTACCAATCAGATTGCAGCTGACATTTTGTAGGCACATTTTTGATGAACAGTAGCGGCCAGTGCTAATCTCACTGACAAAAACACCCCGTGACTACTTCCTAACAAAAGTCTGCTTGTGTTTGCCCAGTAAAATGCTTTTAATGTGAAGCTGCAGCAGGAAATTTTCAGTTTGCATTAGCAGGAACTTAATTCATTTTTTTAAATTCCAATTCCTAATGCAAATGCTTTAGTTTTTCATTAGTGGGCCATAAGCTCAATCACTATTCAGTGATAGTGACTTAACAGATGTTTATTTAAATGAAAACATTCAATATTATTACTTTGTGTTTTCTTAGTTGAAAGTATGTAAAGTCTTTTTCTCTACATCATAAGACCCATCACACTTGGCCAACTGTGAGCCCATTCCTTTGTTTTTTCANTGTAGATGGATTCTATCTGGACAGGGCTCATGCATGTTAAGACTTGTATTTAAGTACTATTAACATGTACTATTTACATTAAGTACTATTTACATGCATGTGTTTGTGTTAGTCTGTGGGTGTGAGTGTGAGTGACAGCGGTGGATATGTTTCACTGTCAGTGATGCTGTTAAACCCATTTTGCCAGGCTGAAGGCTGGTGAAATGATGAAAGTTTCAGGTTTCAGTGTGTTCCTGAACAGCCCCATAGTTGAATTTAGTGTTTCCATCCACAGCTCATTTACAGCTTAGGTGATGGACAGAAGGACTTGGTTAGTGTTGCAACTGCAGTAACTTTCCCAAGACTGTGTAAAAATACACATGCTTAAAATGGAAATGTAAATAAAAAGAAATGTAATGGGTGAGTGAACTTTCGTGACACAGTTGGCATGGGCATTTTCAAAACATCATAGCTGGTGAAAAGGACTTTGCTTGGTACTTTTCTTGTTAAGGGTATGCAATGTTGGAGAAGGTAGAAAGGGACAGCTAGATTTTGAAAATATCCAGCGCCTCCCTTCAAGTCTCCCTTCAAAGCCACTCTCCAAAAACACATTTTCACAAGCAATCAGTGCATGCAGGTAGCCAGGTAGGTAGGTAGACAGGCACCTAGACCTAACAGTTATTTTATTTTGACTAATATTATTTTTTCATTTTTGTGTCAGTGCACTTGTCTTGTTGATTGCTGTTGGGATGTAAAGAGGATTTCAACAAATATAATAGTAATTTAGCTGACACAATCCAAAGTGACTTACAGTTGCTATGTATGTCAGAGGTTGCATGCCTCTGGAACAACTATGGGTTAAGTGTCTTGCTCAGGGACACACTGGTGGATGTCACAGTAGGAATTTAACCTGGGTCTGCCATAGCAGAGGTATGTGTCTTATCCACTGCTCCGTCCAACCCCGCCAGCAAATATAACAAAATGCTGACCCTGTGGCTTTTCATTACTGTATTACAACACTATAATGATGAGAAATAAAAATAAATAGTCATTAATACATTGCTCTCTTGTCAACATATTTTTAATATGGTTCATTTAGGTTCATTCTGGCTAATTACCAGTAAACAGGGCTTATAAACAAATATTGAAGAGTAGATTTGTGGACTTTTGTTTATATTCTCATCTGTTTGGAAATGTTGGTCATAGCAGCAGGACTGCTGAACACGACATTTTTTGAAAAGTTTCATTTTTGACTACTCATGTTTCCAACTGTAATGGAACTGCTGGCTTTCAGAACTCAACATCCATCTCCTTATACCCATAAACCCCTGTGTTATAAGGTCATTTCCTGTAGTTGTTTAGGGATTACTTTCTCACCTACAACACATATCTCTATCAGTGAGAGCATTGCATTCTCAGGCATCATGTATTTGGTACCACTTGAGTTTAAATTGCAGGATTTTCACCTGCCAAAAAAAAATAATGCTGCTATGATCAATGGTTTATACACACAATAAATCAAAACTAGATTTTGCTTGCAGTGACACACCCGCAAGGAATTGCCACTTGACTTTGCAGTTGCTCTCAGCTCTAGCTTTTCAGTGTGTTTCAGCATATTGTTTTGTTTTTTGCTATTTTGGTTCACTCTGACCACTCTTATCAGTATTGTTTTCAGACGCAGCAGGCAGCTATTTTCAGCAAAAAAAGCTCTGATAAATATACTACCCCTACTTGTCAACATTAAATAACCAAAAGACTAAGTTAGTGACTAGGTGGTGAACATAGTAGAGCATTTGGCAGCTATATTTCCCTCAGGAGTTAGTGGATAGCAAACCAGAGAGAGAAAGTAATGTCTGTTGGCTGTGTAAATGGGCAAACTGTACCCAATGTGGACCCAGGTGCAGAAACAGAGCTCACAAGACTAAGTTTTAGGGCTGTTCCCTGACTACGGCTTTACATCACAATTCTTGTTGTGTGTGTGTGTGTCGGGGCTTCGGGAGTGTTACGTAGCTTCACTTTAATATTGAGTGTCTATTCTTTAGTCACTATAACTTACACTACATTTCAAGCTAAACTGACGCTTATTGTTGACCCTTTTCTCTTTGCCCTGCTTGCCTGCCATTTACCGGTGCAGCTGTGCATGTCCGCTGACACACCAATGATTGCATGCACATCGTAGCAGGTCTATTCCAAGTATACTGTTTTAAAAAATTATAAATTGTTCTTTGTGTGGTTCATTAATGGTGGTAAATGATGATGATGATTAAAACGTAATGTGAGGTGCATGCACAACTCTGCACAACATGAGTACAGCTGCTGAGCTGTCTCTCTTCCTCTCCTACCGCACACACACACACACTATGCCACACATGCACACAGAATCCAATTTTGGATTCATTCACGCCCTTCAAAAGGATTTATTACAAGCTTCTTTCTTTTCACATTTTTATTTACAACATTATTAGTTGATTTATCATCATATATTTATATAAAAATAGGCTGTATTAGCTTTGTGGGGGGGAAAAAACAGTAGTTCTATGTAAAATCACACACTGAGCATCCCCATCTAGCCAAAACAGTATGATCCTTGTTTCATGATCGCTCTGCCAAGATTCCACTTAGATTAGAGACCTGTGAAAACAACACTAGAAAACACTGGTACTCTAGAGAGTTGATCTGGCCTGAAATTACTCATCCATGTAATGGTATTGAATAATCTGGTGAGAAGCGGTAATAAACTGATCCAAAATGCAGGTCTGAACCCTCCTCAAGTGTCCCTGAACATAACAATTCCAATCAGTCAATAAATGATATATAACCAATTAAGAGTAACAGTAAAGGTAGTAAATTTGGTAATATTAGGCTTTATTAAATTAAGTAGGCTAAATAAAGTTGTAAATTGCATTCCAGCAAAAGGTAACTTTGAAGTGAAGTATAAACCAAACCTTTCTGGTGTTGATATGTTTTGCAGGTGCAGCCTGCCTCGGGGACGCGCACGACCGCGCGCTCCGGCTTCACACGGTACCTCCCACTTCCCCAGCTTGTTTAAGTGCTCGCCTCCTACACTTCAATGAGCGCTATTGTTGAAAAGTCTGTGCGCCCCTGAACGCTGGCAGACCTGGTTCTCCAACTCTGACAGACGGAGCGAATGCGCTGCAGTTAGGCTACAAGAACACGTTTTTGAACAGTTTTGTTTCATTGCATTGCTTACAGAAAGACTCTCAGACAAAGTGGATTTGAGTATAAGCTGCTCGCGTGCATTCCCGCGGACTTTGGATTACTTTACCAAGGTAAGCTTGAATGAAATGCAGAAGTGTATTTTTATGCACAACATGATTGAATAGAATAATAACTCTTCTCCTAAGATGAAATTAATTTTACTACCTTTTTCACTGAGAGAAACTTTCCTCATGCATGAAGTCTTTTAGATGCTTTGTAATCTATTCAAACTCCAGAGTTAGTCAGTCTGAGAGGCTCTTATAATTGATCCAGCCCCAGCTTCTTTTAGTGCCTTTACCCAGCTTCTTCACACGTGAAAGCTTCCCTTGTGGCCGGTAACTTTGTCAGCGTGTGCTCGCATTCCTTTCCCGGCGCACGGGTCACTATCTCGGGTCAGGATCTGCCGGCCAGACGCACTCAGGGGGACGCACGGACGGAGAGACACTGAGAGGAGTGTTTGCTGGAGAGATACGTGGAAACAGGATTAGCTCTTATCGTTGTCGTTGCTTCAGACCGTATTTGTGTCGAATTTATCGGATTAGAGGTAGTTTATCTGCCCCTCTAGCTGTTTGTTAGGCGAGATTTTAATCGGTATGATTGGCTTATAGATCAAGATATTCCCATTGGGATATAGTCATAGTTTATAGTCAGTGTCTTATTTGCGCACTACATGTAATTTATTGTGGGTAAACTATTATGATCTACTCTACTATAGAGTTTTAATAATTCGTCAATCGTTGTGCCGACAGACAGAAAATCAATTACTTACAACTAGTTAATCTATTAAATCTATTAAATCCTTTTCATGTTACAGCTTCAGTTGCTGTATGTCTGCAGTCCTTGTTTAGACAAATATTCTCCTTTGTTAATAAGTATAGTGGGGAGTTGTGCGGTAATGCAGTTGTTACAAGTATATAACCTATTCCACTTTTAGATCTAATGACATGTAGAAAAGAAACTATTGACACAATAGTGATCTTTATTCATATATTTCTATTTTTAGTTCCCCCTCCCCCCATATGTATCTTTTAAATGTGCATGGCATTCTAAAAATTGGTAATGCATGAGTAATATGTAAGGGAAAGTTTGTAATGCATGACTGAGCTGTGCAGACAAATCTACATCCAGTGGTATGCCGACTATGAGATGCCGTCTTTACCTTACATTGCAACCTGCCTTCACTGTCTGTGGGCTACATGAGACAATAAGAGCTCTCCAAATCAATATTGGTTAGTGAGCAGGCAGAAAAGCAAACCCAGCGTGGACTATGAGTATGGGAAAAGCAAAGAAAGGTGGAGTAAGAGGGATGGACAGGAGTACGTACGGGAGAGCAAAGCAAACATTCCTGACTTGGTGTCTCAGCAATTTAATTAAGGTTTTTGTGAGATGCTGCAGCGAGCACCTCGGGGGGAAGGCTTAACCCNCCCCCCCCCCATTTCCAGCTTGGACTAATCCCAAGGGTCAGCTAATAAGTGTTTGGGTCATGCCACCATGACAACTAAATTGGGATGAATCCAAAGGATAGCTCCCCAGTTTGGGAGTTAATAACCCCATGAAGGAAGTTAAAAGGGACTAGGTGCAGAGGATGGTATTGTGGATTGGATAGTGCGTGTAGATGGGATTTAAGTTGTTTTCAGCCACACTAACTTAAAGCCCCTCCTCTTAGTGGGGTTTAAGTGTGCCCTGTGGTGCTGTGATGTTACACACACACACACAGAGACACCCTCTGGGTCATATTTCGGTCACCACCGGTTGGTAGACTTTATAGGGAAATAAAATCAGTGACACAACTGACTGTTCTTAATTTCTGACTAAAGTCCTGCTTCCTAGAAGATGCTGGTATTTATATAACTACTGTTAAATCACTGAAAGTCTTTCTTGGCTTTCAAACTGATGTTGCTGTCTGGACCGTTTTTGCCATTCTGTCATTCATTTCCTGTACTCCCCATCCACTGTGTTTGACATGTGCAAAAGTGACATTTTTACCGCTACATAGAGGCTCATTTCCAGCCTCACCCGCTCTTGTTCTGTTTTCTGTTAGAACTATTTCCATCTTGGTTTTCTACTGCTTTTCTACTGATAACAGCTGATTCTGCAATGACAACTTTGCCAACCTTTTAAAAATGTTTTCCTTTTACAATACCCGCACATGGCAACTTTGTTATGGTTAAGGTTAGGGAAACATCATGGATATGGAAAAGGCATGGTCAGTGTGAGGCAACTAAAGCATCTGGATAATGATGAGGAGAGATTGCTCCTTAATCGTAAAAAATAAATCTAATACATCCATTTACCATAAATGTATGTAAATAAATGTAATACCATCCATTGTGTTTTCTTCAAATTGTTGCTGAATATTTTTGTAATTTGTCAGAAATTAGGATAAAGAACCAGTTTCAATCAGCTGTTTTGTGATAACTTCACTCTAACTACATGGCAAACAGAATTAAATGGATTTATCCAGCTGAGACAGTACAAACACTGCACCAATTTTCACTGGGAATGGATTTTTAAACATTTTTTAAATTAATTTTTCTCACCATAGTGACTTCAGACAAAAGTTTTTGATCAATATGCCATTTACCATCCTCAGGAAGTTTCCATCATTATGTTTTTAAGCACACAATTAAGCTTCACATAAAACAGGTGGAATAAATCTTGGTCTCTCCCTCCTTTTGCTATTGTGCACGTGTAAAGGGGGTATGGGCTGAGCAGCTTGTTAGCTCATTTGGGAGTGTTTAAGGAAGCGGGGACTGAGCAGATGGAGCAGACGTCCAGCATCAAGCCTCTGACTGCTGATAAATCATTCTGCTCAGTTCAGTCATTATGCTGCGCAGGGCTGATTTCCCCCTCAAGAACAGGCCTACCTGGAACTCTGCAACCATGTGGAAGCCATTTACAGTAACAAGCTGTTTTGATAACAAATGCTGACAATGGTTTGATTCCCTGGTTGCTCCATTTTTGCTCACATTTTTCCGAATTATGCAGTATCAACTAAATTTGCAAGTGTCTAGAGGCACAATTATGAACAATAATTATTGATTAATTGCTATTCCCAATTGCAGAGACCCCAAGGTGACATGTTTTATTTGCTATTTTTTTTCCAAAACCAAAAGACAATGAATTTGCAATGATATAAAAGCTGGAATACTGAAAAAAGTCGGAAGGAAGATAACTGGGATGCATTCTTGAAAAGGTGGGTTTTGAGGGCCAGTTTGAAAGATGGCATGGAGCCTGTCGGATGTGGCGAGGGAGGGCGTCCCAGAGGGTGGGTGCAGCAACGGAAAAGGCCCAGGTTCGGTGCTTTGTTATGAGGGTTTTTAGTGTTCGTTTATGGACCTGAGGCGACTAGTGGAGGTGCGGTGAGGGAGGAGGTAGGGTGGGGCCAGTTTGTTTAAGGGTTTGTAGGAGATGACTATAAGTTTGAAGTGGATCCTGTATTTAACTGGGAGACAGTGGAGGTTGTGAAGGATGATATGATCTCTGTGTCAGTAGGAAATGAGCATGTGGGCAGTGGAGTTTTGGATGTACTAAAGTTTATTGATGTTTTTGCTGAACCGTACACTGTAGCAGTAGTAGAGTGGGAGAGAGTGGTGGGTGACGTTGTATGCTTAACTGTTTAAATCTTAAATATATTAGTTGGTCACTAACTCTATAATGCCTCAATATCTGTCACACACTATAAATGGTCCTCTGTTGCTGCCTCACATATATAAACATTAAAATGTTCCTACCTTTAACATGAACTTGCTCAATATCCTATTATTTAAATTTTAAAAAATTGAGATATTGCTGAATTTGGTTTCAATTCAATTCAATTTTATTTATATAGCGCCAAATCACAACAACAGTTATCTCACAGCGCTTTTCATAAAGAG
>JAPMOB010223626.1:0-17493 GCA_029875015.1 Lepomis gibbosus
TCCTGTAGTTTTACATTTGAAGGAAAACACTGAAACACTGGAATACATTAAGTTTGTTGTAACTTTTTAAGACTCAACAGTCACAATCTGTCCCGGAGCAAGCGGGTAGGCAGAGGGTGTGGCTGCTCCGCGGCCCACTCTTAGTCCGACGTTTTGCTTTCAAACCTTTCCTTGGGGTTGATCAAACTCTGGTGCCAAACAACTGCACTGAGACTGCTTGAAAACTGCTCTCTGTCTGCTTCCAAGTGCACTTTGGTGTGGTTCACTTGTGATGTGTAAGCAAACAAACCAACCACAGGATTTTATGATAGCATATGTGTGATTCCAGAGAGGTTGTAATATTCTGAGAAAAAGACACAAATTTCTGAATAAAATACTTGAATATTCTCTGAGATTAAAGTGGTAAATCTACGAGAAAGAAACTTACAGATTTGAGAGAAATAAACTCATGTATTCTCTAAGAATCAGAAACCCTATTCTCTTGGTATTGTATGACTTTATAATCTCAGAGAATATCCAATTTTTTTCATCCTGAGTCTCTTTCTCCTAAATTTTCAGTTTTATCTTCTGTACCACTTTAATCTCAGAGAATATCCAAATTTTGTTTTCATAAATGTACATCTTTATTCTTTGAAATTTTTAGAATATTGCAATTACAATAACAATGGCCCTAATACGTTATTCTACATTTTCCCTGATTCATAGATCAAAAGCTGTTAAAAATGCTGTGCTTGTACTTCATTTACTATGTCACTTCATTAGGTCCATTCTAAATCGTGTGACAGTGATACTTGCTACCTGGTGCTTTTTTTGTCTCACCTCCGTCGAGGTGTGCTCGCGCTGAGGTGATACCAAAAGGTGATGTGAAAATAGTGCAGACTACTGATTGGTCAGCAGTGTTTCCCACAGGATTTTGTGAGATTATGGTGGAGGGACGTCTGACCTTCATGCCCCCCCAGAAGAAGTTTTAATTCACCAAGTACGACGCAATTTAATAAATTATGTAGTATGTGGTTCTTGTATCGTGTGCTATGAAGACTTCCTGGCCTCTCTTTAGGTAATCCTCTCATACTGCAACACTTGTCTTTTGTCCTTTTGTCGTTTCAGTGCATTTGCAATAAAGGCACGGATACGTGTGCACTCCAAATTTAGGTGCTACTTAATAGTGTTTTCTCAAATGAGTGACAGTGGATCCACTCAAAGCTGTTCTAACCCTTAGTTAACGTTACCGTAGTAACTTCAAAAGAAAAGCGGTTGTCTCAAGTAGGATGCCAAAGTGTGTGAGCTTGTGAGCTTACAGCAGCGGCACAAAATACAACATTAGAGGTCTGTATTGTTATTATCAGAAGTGTAAAAATATTTTTGCCCCATTTTAAAAATATGGCGGAACAAATTAGACTGGCAAGCCAGCCAGCCAGTCACGCTCACAGACCCCTCTGGTCCCACAGTCTCACACACCACTGCAGCCAACGTAGCAGACTACTCCAGCAACAGACAATGGCAGAGAAAAGGCACACATCAAGGCAGTTTTATGCGGCATTGCTATGACGACCAGCTGGACTGAGGGGGTATTATTTGCAATGGAAAACGGAAGATGGCAGGCCAAAAGCGAGTCGAGTAGACTTGGTACCACCAATGGAAGGACCAGAGGTCCTCGTCACCTCTGGCCTGGTCATAATAATATATAAATTGCTGAGCTCTTGTGATGCATTTTATGGTGCTACATTCAGTCACACTCACTGCCAACCTTAAACTACATCGAGCTAACTCTGGAGTTCTGATGTTTTGTTTAGAAATGACACATAACATTTTGTAAAAACAACAGATTTCTGTGATTATGTATATGCAAATACTGTAATAATTTGCCTGTTGAAATTAGAGCTGTAATTAATGGTTAATTTCATAATAGGTCTGTGAAATATTTCCCATTAATTGGTTAATCATTCAAATTGCTTGTTTTGTCTGACCAACAGTTCGTTTCAACAGTTTGTTTCAACTAGTAAATGCTTGGTATTCAAGCGGGAACCTCCGTGTCTGAAGAGTGAGGCTAGAGACAATGTGCTTACATACATTCTTTGTGATGGCCAGCAGGAGGCAACTCTACTAGTTGAAAAAAGAAATCTGATTGTTTATAAGTCTATGACAAAATTACCATACTTTTCACTTGATTTATTACCATAGTAAACACTTTCCTAATGAGTTTATAAGGTCTGAATCGCTAGTTTAAACTCTTCTTCAACACAGCGTAATGTTTGTTTAGTAAATTATGGTCCCATTTAGAGTAAAGTACACGATAAAGCAGGACATGCCTTAGTTAGTGGCTACAATGTGATTGAAAAATCACTCCCACAGCATCCTGTTAAGCATAGCAGTGCGTAGCAATTGCTGCCCAGCTCCACCCTCTTGTCCAAATATGGTCAATTCTGGTTCCAAAAAAACAAGATGGCGACGGCCACTATATCAAACTCAAAGTTTCAAAACAAGTCTTTGTCCAAAAACCTATGGAAGCTACATTTGATTCTTTTATACAGTCAGATTGGCATCTCCTCTCTAAATTATTCAAATGATTAATCAATTATGAAAATGGTAGTTAATTCATTTTCTGTCTATTAACTAGTGAACAACAATTCAACTATAACAATTAATCAATTTAGGTGGATTGCTGGGTTTGGTTTTATCCATTTCAATTCACTAGATTCCCTAAAATGATGGCGGTTTGTTGAGGGATTGCTCTATGGTTGTTAATGCCCAGTACACACATCATTATTCCCCTCATGGCCAACACATAGTAGAATCCACATAATAGCAGCTGGCGTCAGCCTCTGTATTTAATGCCTCTGCTGTGCTGAGTCTGGTGTATGCTTATGAGTGATACATAGTCTCTGTTCACTTAATTAGAAATCTGTTCCATATGATTTGACTGACTGACTAAGCGGCTGTAGCGTGATTAAAGTTCTTAATATCAAGAGGTTTATATATTTTTTCAGATGAAAAAAAGGTGACCACACTGACCAATATAGCAGTGTTCTGAGCTGATTGAAAAGTAAGGTCAATGATAATTACAAGGTTACTTCCTAGGCTAATTATTTTCCTCATCATATTTGAGACTTTTGCTCGGTCGCTGACATTAATGGTAACTTAGTGATATTTTATTGTTATGGCAATTATTTATATCCAGTATTTCACAAGAGTGAGCTGGCATTGAAAGAATAAACCAAAACACATCTGAAGCAGCTGTAATCGTAGACTGATTAAGTGCAACAAGGTCTCCATACCGCATAGTCTCCAAAACCACTGTATCTGTAAAGTGTTTGATAATTATGCACTTTATTTGCTGTTCTGCACTATTGTCACAATGCACAATGGAAAAAAATAGTGTTTTGATTATCCTAATCTGGTGAATGTTTACTGAATCACTACTCTCTCTCTCTGATCAAAACCTTAATTATTTCTAGTTTCTCTCTGAGAGCAACAATACTGCATGGACATCCTTTGCTTCATGCAGTGAGTTGAAAGCTTGAGTTTCAAAGGCCACAAAGCTCAGATCTCAGCAGGGCACATGTTTCTCGCCATGTGAGGCTGCATGTGTTGGCAATGCTACAGTGCAGAAAGAGGGTGAGTGTGTGTGTTTGTGTGTGGTCTATGTTTATGCATGTAGAACTGAACTGTGCCTGCCCTGGGCTCTAAGTTGTGGTGAAAGGGCTAAGGTCACTTGTAAAAACGCATTTTGGAGTCAAAGGAGCTGAGACAAGACAGTTAGAGTACACACTCAGAAGTACTAGCCTACTTTGTCAAATCAAGACTTGAAAAACCACAGTGTGTTACCTCTCTGATCTGCTTTTCCACTGAAAACTGATGTGGGTGATAACACTAACAGTTTTATTACAGCTAGCAACTGCTTTCACATTGTTATTTCATTGTCATTTGATACATTGTTATCATACATTTCTTTATTGCATTATTGTACAAGACATTATAAGAACACGCTGTCTGGTGTAAAAAGTCTCAGGATTTTTCAAATTAGAGAATTGTCCACATGCAAATGGCTACATCAACAAAGAGAGATTTGGAAGAAGCATACAAAAAGACTATACAGAAAACAAATGTCAGTGGCTATTTTTGGAAGAAACAAATTAATCTTGCGACCAAGTCACACATGAGCATCATTAAATCTCCAGCTGTGTGATTGGCGGATCAGGTGTTATCCGATATAAGTCATCTAGTGAGGGACAGTTGGGTGATGCATCATGCAGCTGGGCTTTGTGAAGGGGATATCATTTTCATTTGACCAGATTAGTGTTCTGTGCTGTAGGTGAATCTGGTCCTTAACTTAGGCTCAAATTAACAGTGACATGAAAGTGTCTTGCTTTCAGTACAGAATTTGAAGGATTCAATAGTAAATAAATCTGGTCCTTCTCCAGTCTGACTGGTTCTTATCAGCTAATACACAGCCACCTCCTTATTCTCCCAGGCTCGCAGACACATTGTCACAGTTTCCATGACCGGATTTAGTGAAGTCAAAGTATAGCCTCTGGCACCACAGCCTTTTATTTCTTCAAAAAGGAAATGACCTGCATCTTTGCCACATTAGTACCGACTATATGGGTCTGCATACGCTTTTAACACACTCCCCTTTTGGTCTAAGAATATCTTTACGTAAAGTATTTGGCTCAGAATGTCCCATTACACATTGCTTCCGGTAATTACCTACGTTAGTTAGTTATGTTTCAGTACATTTGACTTATCAAGAAGAACCAAGCTAAAGTTAGAATATGATGCTTGTTAATGAGAAACATTATTGTTTTACAAACTGCTACACAGATATAGTGATTTATTTGATTTAATTATGTTTGAAATGTATTAGTTTAGGTAGTATTTTGCACTTAATGTAAGGAATTTAATCATCCAAACTGTATGTTGAGCTAATAATCTACATAATGATGATGTTGGCAATGCTTTAATTGTCAGTATGGTCACCTCTTAGCAGAATGAGCATCAATATAGTGTTGCAAGCAGATAGTTTGTAGAGCAGCTTGATGTGTGCCGCCATCTGCTGGTGATAGTAACTTAACTCAGTCTAAACCTAAACAATTTGTCGTAGTGGAAACCAAGTGGACAGAGCACATATGATGGGATTTTAAAGCTACTCTCACTGCCCAGTAAACATATTTTAAAAGGTGTGAATGTTATCAATTATGAAAATTTCACTTCTACAAGAAAACCAATCCTTTGTACAGGTATATCTGCCCATGGACTCATGGATGGACTCATACACACAGTCGGTAATGGACATGTATTGCCCATATTGCCCACAGCAATTATTTACAAGTGTTTACTGAACAACATGAAGCATGGTCTCAGCAAAGAGACACTTGTTTACACTTAATCACAGAAACTGGGCTCATGCATGTAAGTATACACAATGTGAGACCCTTTCTCTCACCATGCTATTTTTAGTAGACACCAATGCCTTCCGGCAAAAATCACATGAATATGGATAGCGTGCTCGGCTGTACAGAGTGGTTTCCAGCAAGAGAGCAATGATTCAGACAGACAGCCTGCACATACTCTGTGTGCGTTCAATAGATACTGGACAAGTACTGAACTATTATTAGGCTTTCAAGGAATAAAAAACATAAATATTATTGGTCAGTGAACATGTATTTTCAAGAGGAGACATGTCACAGTATCAATAATCACTAAACATGCAGTGTAGAAATAAGGATTTATGTCATTCTTTCTTGAAATATTGTGTAATTGCTTTATTCATACTTTTATTATAATATACGTATTTCACTAGGGCTTTACATGACTAGTTTTCTTGCATCAATACCCAGTCAGAGATTATGGAGTCACTTCCTTCTTAATTACTGACAGAGTGAAAAATATAGAACAATGCAATTAAAACACATTTAGTGTCACAACCACAAAAAACAACAGATTCCTCAGTTGGTACCTTATTAAGGTTTTGCAGCTTGCTGCAATATTTTTATCCTCATCTAAAGCACATTGTTCTTGTGATCATTAGAGTTTGCAAAAATAGCACCACACAATGAATAGATGCATGATGCAGAAATGTACTGTAAAAAAAAAAAAGAAAAAAATTGAACACTAATTTGCTTGAAATATAACATTTAATCAATTGTTAACATGGAAAGTGAGCATTAAAATATAGATTGAATTTTACTACAAAATACTTCTACACATTCATAAATAATATATATATTTTTTTGTGAGCTAAAAATATCTGTGAGTAGTAAAAATAGCAGAGTATTTGACTTTTTACTTTGCACCAATCCTAAAAGTATCTGGTTTACATTCCATCACTCTTGTGCCAACTAACATGGTCTAGCTTACTGTCCTTGACCTCAACATAGTTTGCAAGTCAATATTATTCAGAGGCTGTCTGTGGTTATGCCTTTAAATAGGCCAATTTAGACTTGGACCACATGCATCTTGGAAGACAGGTTTATTTTGGTGTAACTCAATTTTTCTCAGGTCTCCTTGGCCGTCGGGAAATATCCTTGAGAAAGAGGCCAGAGGCATCTGTACTTTTCTAAACATCTAAATACAAGTAGTACTCAGTGTAACAAAAATTCCACAGTGTCTACCTTTTTAATAGATCACAGGCCCTGTAAGTTTAGCAATGTCCAGCAGAGAGTGCCCTGACACTGCTTAACACTGGATTGCGTAGCACCAACCACTGGCAGAAACTAGCAAGGTACATCCTGCATTTCCCAGTTAGCGGATCAAATATCTGTAGTGAGATTCTTACAGTTATTTGTATTATGAGCATGTATACAATAAAAGAAGAGAAATTAAATATGATGGGCAATTTGCTTATTAATGTTGTGCAAGTATGACATGTGTGTGTAATTGTTTTTTTTTTTTACATGAGTATACACACGAGTACATGTGCGCTCAGGGGAATACAGTATTCACTTAGCAAATCTAAATGATTCATTTGTCATGCAGTTTAAAGCCCGTGGCTATGGCAAATCATCAGGCCAAAACATTTTACAGAAATCAGTATCATGTCTCTGCCAGTTAATAATGTTGCAATATCACTGACTAGCGTTGACTTCACCTAGGGAACACTACAGTGTATCCTAAAGCCTCAACACTCTTCTCTTCTCTTCTCTTCTCTTCTCTTCTCTTCTCTTCTCTTCTGTCCCTCCTCCCCTCTCCTCACCAGCATCCCAGCTTCTTATCTCCTTTATTCTTCTCTGCCTTGTTCTCTTCAACTGTCCTTTCCCCATAGAGTGGTCTTGTTCTCCTCACTTGCAGATGATGTGGTTTGGAGGGCTGTAGCTGATGCAAAGTGACGTTTCTCCCCATCACAGGAGTGGAGCTGAGGCTGGGCTTCACTTCCCCCGCACTGGGCTGTTTTTGTTCACCGCAGCTCATGCGGATAATTTGCCGGGATGCAGTGGAGGGCTGTCACAAGGACTTGGCTCAAGGGGTGTGGGAAAATAGCAGAAGCGTCTTCCATGCTCAAACCCTGCCTTAATGATGAACATTAAATTTGAACATCTTCTTTGTGTAAGCGATGCATTAGGCACCCTACATGTCCCTCTCCTTGCTTTCGCCTTTTCCCTCTTTTCGTCCGATCTTCCCCTCCCAAATTCTTTGCAGCCTTGTCTAGAGTCTTGTTTGAGAATCAGTTGAATAATCTGACTGACAAGCAGCCTTTAGGTCATGGCATCTCTGTTAAGAAAATATTCTGAATTCTTTGTGAAAGCATAGCACAAACACAGCTCTGTGCGACTAAGCTAATGCTCTCTTTGAAGGCTTTAATATAATTGCCTGATGTATTGTATTGTACTGCAACTCTGCGTTTTGTGACTACATAGAACAAGTCTCTTATCGTAACACAGAGTACAGTATGACCAGACCAAATGATAAATTAACAGGCAGAAAGCTCCTTTATACCTTACTGATCAGAGGCAGCAGTCCCAGTTCAGTTGACAAAGTCTATGTAGAATTGTTACAATGACAGTTACAGATAAAGTGATCTCAGGGAACTAAGGAAGAAAACACACCACCCTCCCTTAAAATAGACCTCCCTGGGTACTGAGGCAAAGGACAGAGTGACATTGTGAATGCTAACATCTGTGCAGAACCTTGCAGTACCAAATGCCCCAACCCCAAGTTTGAGCAGACTCTACCGTCATCCTCTAAGGAGCAGCCATTTTGGAAGGCTCTCCCGGCACAGATGTTGCATATTAAAATGTAGGGCTGTTTTAGCAGAGGAAATGCTGTGGAGAGAGGGGGCTGCTCCTCTGTGGGCCTCACCTGTGCCTTCATCCGAGAAGCCAATCCAAGAGAGGGTACTGTCTAACCAACCAAAAACAAAGTGACATTCAAGATAAAGTCACCCTGCCGCCTCTTTGACCCTGGGAGGCTGTGGACAAATTATTTCACACATGAACATACCTTGTTTACAAGAGAGACAATTGCTTCATATGCTAATTTAAAGAAAATAATTGATATTACCATACTGGTACACTGATAGATCATAGCCATATATGTTGTTGCAGCCTATTTAAAGAGTAATAATGGTATTAGTCACCAACATACAAATAATCAGTGCTCTGACCCTGCCTGACCAGTTCTTAAACAGTCAATGAACATTTGCCCCACAACATCTCTCATAATGAAACAAACACTGTCCACAAGATGGAGATATTCACCAGTTTAATGCTGAGCTCCCACCTGGCTTCACATGAAACAGACAGACAGAGGGGAGAGGGGGAGAGCCTGAGAGAGTGAGAGAGACACAGAAGGAGAGATGCACTACATGGCTGTGTGTGACAGATTGTGTTTGCATGAGGCAGTATGCAATGCCTGTATATGTTTGAGTGTATCTCTTTGTTTATGTGTACAGTGTACGTGCCTGAGTGGGTGTGTGTTTTGTAATAGTGCAGCGTTCTCTGGCTGAGGTGTTGAGGGGGCAGAGTGTGTTAACAGAGAGGTTGTGAGTGGTCCCTTAGCTTATTGGCGGGGGTCCCAGGGGCCCAGAGTAGAGGAGAGGTCAAAGCAGGTCGGCTGTCCTGTGTGTTGCCGGGCCCTGCGGCCCACTGTGTGCTGGGGAGGGTTCAGGTGTGTGTCGACCTCTTGCTCCAGCGGGCTGTAAGTAAAGAGACTGGGGTCTGCTGCTCTTATCCAGGAGGCAAGCTGCTGCTGCAGGAGGCCTGACCTGGACCTGGTGAGGCCTTTATCCTCGTCATCCCACCTTTACCTCCTGTGGAAGGTTCAGCAAATCCACAGTCACCAACAAATTTAATTTTCAAAAAATGAACGAATAAATACATAGCAATGCCTGTAAATATCCTCCACCACATTGTATTTACAATGTTTGAAATAGGTAGCAATTTTGTTTTGAAACCAGATTAGCGAATTAATTGATCAGTAGAGCGAACTAGAAAAAATACAAATTTGGAAGTTGGTTGTTTGTATAAGTAATTGTTGTTGCTGTTATCTTTTCTCGGTTTTATGTGATATTTGGGTTCTTTTTAATTAATCAATTGATCAAAAAACAATAAACATATCAATAGAACGAAAATAGTCATTACAGTTGCAGCCATAATACATGCAGTATGATTATTCATTTGTTACAGATAAGCCAATAAACATGCTTCATTAATCTGCTGTATCACTGGTTCGGAATCACTGGATTCTCATTCAAATTGGATACAAACAGAATAACAATCATTCTGTTACAGCATGAAGTGCAGTACATCTTAATGCTTTCCAACATGCCATGTTGAAAATATATAGCAGACCCATTAAAAAAATAAAAGAAAGACTGAATGTCAAAAATACCAATCAAATTCATTCTTGTCAGTGAACACTAAGCTCCAAAACATCATTAAAGAGGCTGGCTTGATTGCCAAGAATATCTTTGCAAAAAAGGCCATTTCTCTCATGCAGCATAATGATGAAAAGCCATCGTAATGATGCTAAAACAATGCTACTGCATATTCTTTTATGTGGGGTGCAGTCATATTTTCTCCTCTCTGTCATTGTGGTCTTTATATGAGTCATTCAAGGATGCCAACGAGCTAATCCAGAGAACTGTCATAATAGTTTCTATGGACAGTTGAGTACACATACCTTGTCTATGGGTGCATTAATTAAGATGGTTGCTTGAAACCACTTGCAATTAATGTACTGTATCAACAAGCACAGTGCACCACAATAGTGAATGGTAGCCAAATGGTATTAATGCAATAGCACCTGGTCCTCAATAGGCATTGTTTGGCTACCTTTTGTGCCCATGTAGTGTGACATATTGCCCTCAAGCATTGACCATCTGACCAGGGAGAGGGCTTAAACGCTAGGCTAATAATAGGAGAGCATAGCCAGGCAAAGGATTCTAGTAATTATGCCCCACTGTGGGACATGATGGGGTGGAAAGAGGAGAGGATCGGGCGAAGAGAGAGAAGACAATGGTGACGAAAAAAACAGAGCAAGTGAGAGCATCAGTTGAAACCACTTTTTCTGATGCAAGAGGATGACAGAACAATTAGTGGGAGGTTAGACTTGGAGGTTAAGATGGCAAGGACAGTCAAAGTACCTGAAGTGGATCAACACACTTCAGCCTGATGTGGGAGAGTTGGGGCTCCTGGTCAGTGCGGCGTCTATGTTCAAATCAGGCATAAAACGTGATAGGCCATTTCCAGGATCTGGAGCCAAGGTCTTGGCAAGAGTCTGTCTCTCTGGGTTACACAGACCTGCCCTTGAACTCAGTTCCCAGGGAATAGACTCATTCTCTCTTGAAAAGTGGAGAAAGGAAGCTATTATCTGACACAGCCTGTGGAGGAGACGCTGGGCGATGATAGAGAACTCAGGAAAATGAGGCCGAAGCTGACCACCAGACCAAAGTTTGTTTGCACAGTGACTTTCATATTGTTTGTGTTTGTGTGTGTGTGTGTGTGTGTCTGTGTGTGCTCTGCTGTGCATGTGAACTTGTGTGTGCGTGCATAGTTTGCAGTATCACAGTGTATGTGAGCCCCTCACTGTGAGCAAAGGAAGGATGCAATTTACATTTTTGTGCACATGTACAGGAGCAGCAACAAATAAAAACCCGTGCCTAAAAATAAAATGACTTGAGAATTAATTAAAGTCAGAGAGTGTGCAGCAACAAACAGATGTGTCCTATTTAGGGCTAATATCAACTTTAGCTAACTAGTGTAGGGAACTTGTGATTGATGGCGTCTGTCACTGTTACAGCTCCAACATGCCTTAATCCTATCCAGCGGTTGCACAGCACCCAGATACACAATGCCTGATCTTTTATTCCTTTATTCAAATCCCATCGATTGAATAGAGTGATCAGAGGCGTTGCCCTCTCTGGAAGAGCTTAATCTCTCCCTGACACATGGAAGACTTGCTGGACTTTGATGATGCAGCCGCATATCCTTTTGGGCTTTCAAACAACTCTGCGTGCGCCGCTACCTCCGTCAGCTGTCTGGAGAACAATCATTCAGTACAAAGCACTGTCAAGGCTTCAGCAAGCAGAAGCTTCACCCCGCCAGCCTCTAATTCACCCCCCTGCTCCTCGCCCGGCTGCAATGCACTGTGGGATTGGATAACCAAATCCCAGATGCAATTAGTGGTGCTTTCAGAGGCCGTGGTTTAAGCAATATGCTGGAATACTCCATTGTGCCCCCGTGCACTGGTTACTGGCAAATTGGAGTTTCATCAGATCTACTGAGCTAAAGACATTTACAAAAAGCTAAAATCATGGTGGACAATTCACTTTGTTACACTCATAGCGCTCAAGAAGAGCGGTCCTGAGGATTTTTAATTGATGGATCTATTTTTTCTTTGTACTCACTAAGGATAACATAATTACCCAGTTCATTATTCCTCTGTGGTTATGTTAAAGAGTTTATCAGAGCCTATGCAAATGGTTCTGCAGCTTGCTACTCCTGTTCATGGTATGGTTCTATTGCATCTACAGTATGTTTAATGGTATCTTAAGACATTCGTCTTCAAAGAGTTAGTCAGGGCACAATGACATTCGGTCGATACCGAACGAACAGACGATGATATATTTATCCCTCAAATAATCCTCAGGTCTGACTACTTCTCCATTAAAATGATAGATTTGACTTGAATAACACCCACACAGCAACGGATGTCAGAGCAGAAAAATGAGCCCGTGTTGTCACAGCAGGGATAGAATGTCATCTGTGTATCAAATGTGATCATCTTCATGGGCTTGTGGTGTGTGTGAGCAGTATGTGCTGTCTGGTAATGTCTTGTGACAGCCACAGAGAACCCATCCCTCACGGTGTGCCCAGATCTACCTGGGAAATGACCATCCCCATCAGACCGGGCCTGTCATCTACTACATGTCAATGTAAGGCAGCTTCATATGGTCAGATAGGCTGTGTGTGTAAACAAAGGCAAACATTCCCAGGCTTTTCCACATGCAAAAGCAAGTGTGCAAGCACATGCATACATTCAAACAAACAAAAACACATGCACAAACATACAAATAACATCCTAAAAAATACAAACAAGTCAAAACAAAAAGTTTTGCACAGGGGCCAACCCTGTCCATGTTTAATACTGGATCATAATTATACTTACATATATTACAATGTTCTAAATGTAAAAACGTGTAAAGTTACAGTACAGTATACTACTATACTGTGGTGTACTGTACAGTATGAATGTTCATCCCTGTGTAGCAGGAACACTCTGGAATTGCACTTTCCACAGCACTTACTTGTAGCTGTTAAATAAATAGATTTAAATAAATGATAAGACAAATTCCTTGGAAAAATGTCACTGTTAACTACTTTTTCTTAGTGACATAACTGATTTGGTCATGAATTTTGAAATTCCCATGCAGTTACCATTAACAGTGGTTCATTTTCACAGTTTAATATGATCATTAATAAATAACTACATTTTACTGTAACTGGGTTCATTTGCATTTGTACAAGCAACGTTGTTAAACTGCTAAATTCTCATAACTTCATTAGTCTGTTTCCATTCCAAATCCCCACTCTCAGTAGCTTGTCTATTAATTATTTATTCATCAGAGGCTAAATTCTTAAAAACATACAAAAACTCAGAAAAGGTAAAGTGGACAATTTATTTAAAATTAGTATAAAAGTGTAAAACCTAAATAGATAGAATATATATAATATAAATATGAAAGAGACAATTATGTGTGATTACTCTGTGACACCTGTTTTTTTGAATGCTTGTTTTATATTTCAGTTACCAGATAGCCACATGGCCTAGGGCATTAATATGTATGTATATTTGATTGCATCTGAACAATCATGTTCACTATTCACGGGTTGAAGAACCAACACATGATATGGACTAAAAAAAAGACATAGATTACTGGCATGTGAATCCGTCTCACACCACTGGTGGATGTTATAATAGTTTACAACTGAAAACTAGAAATCATATTTTCTGTAGTGCACATGTAGTTGTTAACATAATTGTAGGTTATTTGTCCAGCCTTTGTCATTTCTTTCTGGCATGGTTTATTTTCTGATAGCACATCTTTGAAGCTTCTTCATTTGTTCCATAACAAAAGCATTTTTCAGCTATTAAAAGAGCAACAAAGGACACTTTGCTACTCCCCACCTGACAAATGACATAAAATTGCAAGTGCAAAAATTCATATTTATCTTGCTGTTTGCATTTTGCAATGCTGATCATATTTAAACAGGGCTTTGAACAATCTGCACTTTTTTTCTGTCAAATAACTTTTGAGCATTGTGGTGGATCATGCGAAACCAAAACCCCATCCTATGATTGTGTGCCGTCTACTTGCGTTGAGGGGCTTTACAAAATGAACTAGCTTCTTTTGGCTGCATTAGGAGACAGAAACTGTGCTGACTTGCACACTTTTGAAGAGAATTCTACATTTGTATGGCTGAATCGATACAATTAAAATTGCCTTTTGCGTTAAGCAGTTCGCCTTCCAACTCAAAGTGGGGACCTCAGCAAAGTTGTTGTTTTCTCAGTCTACACCATTTACCTCAATTCTATCATCACTGACAACCTGCTTGCAAACTTCAAGGCCAAGTGTGCATAAAACAAATCATTTCAGGGTGTCAGCAGATAATGTGGGGTAGTGATGCAAATCTGTTTACCACTTTTCTTCCAATACATTAAAGGTGCTTTTGTGTTGCGTGCTTTGATGGCATGTCATAGAGCAAAGAATGTGTGTGTGATGTGTGCGTGTTTGTGTGAGGGAGACAGAAAGGCTGAGAGAGTGATTAAGTGCGAGCTTGTTTATATGCGTTTGCTTTAAGTGTTAGCAGGTGGATTTTGAGGAAGCATCTGCTTCCTTTAAATGGTTTTGAAGTATATCTGCATCACATTTCAGACTGTGAAGTGAATATGGGAACTAATTATGATTAGTCTTAATATTGTGTATGTAGTAATACAGAAAAAGAAGAATGTCATTACCCTTTTGATTCCACGACTTGCTCTCCACTTCACAACNAAAAAAAAAAAAAAATCCAGGGTTGGTGATAGATAGGATCTTTTTAATTTTGTGTCGGATATAACACAGGAAAGTTGTAACAAAGCTTTCCTTGTGGTGCAGTGTCTCTTACTGACAGTGTTTATCTTACAGAGCCTTAGTTCACCCTCATGTTCAGCAGCCCGCTCTTTAATTATGATTAGGCTGTTCACACTTCTCACCCTTCTCATCGCTCAATTACAGCACAATATTGATTTGTTCCTGGAGAAACCATCAAGGATGCACAGCCAGGAAATCACTGATATGCTCTCTAATATGATAAATGTGTTTTAATCCAACGTTACATTAAAATGCCATCTTACACAGCTATTAGTCACTAAATTAATGATCAGAATGAACTACTTTGGCAGTTGGAACGAGACTGGCCCTTGATCCCCTGTTGTTGGTCATTTTGCTTTAAAACTTTGTCCTCATATGTAATGAACTCATTTCTTCAAATGGAACTTAGGGTAAAACAACAATTTATCATCACCCATAGCAGAGGTTTGTTTGGGATCTTTTGTTCCTTTAAGTTTAGGCATCCTCCCTGAGGTACATAAAGTATAAATAGGATCCTAGAGTGCACTACATTTAAAAGCAGTCAGTTGGTTATAGATAGTATCTGCAGTGGCACCTTAACTTGAGTATATCATATAGACAGAGTACACAGGCTTGCAGGCTAGCCCGGCCACAGAAAAGAGCATGTGGCATTGTCAGCAGCCTAGTGCGGCATGGCCAGGTTTCCTGGGGCGAGGGCTGTGCTGCGCTCCATACGGAGGGCCTGTGCTGGGAGCCCGGGGGCCATGCAGTCCCAGGTCAGCAGATGGGCCTGTGATTATTATTTCCAGGCCTGTCTTACCTGACCACTTCCTCACTCCGTGAACAGCTGTTTCACTCGCTTCACTGAGACGCTACATGAACAGCCATTTTTCTTCTGTTCTTTACTTTGTACATAGTATAAATCTTTACTGTGACCCTGCTCTGGGCTCCATCCACCTGTGTCTTACCTCGGGCAAAAGCTCCCCTGGAGGATTGTTTTTCTTTTTTCTCTGTCTTTACCAACCCAGGAAAAAAGACTAATAGGATTGTTTTCCGGACAATGGAACACAAGAGTAAACCTATCTTAATTTTTTACCACCGGACCCTTATGTCTATTTGTGGCTTTTGGACAATGTTGCGAAAAGAAAAAAATAGGCATTTTAGTGACATCCCATTATCTACAATTGCATCCATTACTTTTTTTGGTTTTGATACTGAACGTTTATGGTGGCAATAATTTTGATAATAATAATATGATTGTTTTGAGATTTTATGTAGAAATTATTATTTTGTGTGCTCTAGACAATTTTAAATAGATGTGTCATAATGTTTCAGAATAAGCTTGACGTATCACAAGTTGTAAAAACATGCCATTTCTCTTAGATTTTGTCAGGTTTAGCAATCACATATTGCAGACTGTGGTGCTTTTGGATGAATACCCTCTTTAGTCAACCAATTCATCACACTGCAGGGAATATTGTTCTACAGCACCTGGTGTTCAGACTATTTCTGTGTTCTAAACAGTGTTGGTACAAACCATTTGTTCTCCATCTAACAATGCTTGCAAAGCCTCATTACTGCTCCATTATTCTTGAGACTTTTTGCACCCATCTTAAATAGTAATGTTAAATTAAACATATTATTAGTTATTTTCAATTTGCATTCTGTTTAGAAGTCTAAAAATGATAATTCACTTTCACCATTATTTAACATTATTTCTGACTGGATGCTGGATGGAAAAGTAATAATCCATGAACAAAGAGTTAGGGACAGCTACAGTTCTAACAGATCCTAAGCTTGAAAGAGCCTTTTATGAAATGTTTTCTGAACTTTTTGAGCAGAGTGTAATATTGGACATCTCAGGCTTTGGTTCAATATACCAACAGACACAAACAGCCTTTGGTCTGAGAGAACAACATCAAAAGTAATATCTTCATTGCTCTGCAATCCAAGAGAGAATTATTTTTCCAGAGAACAAATGGTTTTAGTAAGTAGTTTAACAGCAACAAAAACAAACTGGAGGGAAACATTTAACCCGGAACACAAAGAGAACTGCTGAAGCAGTTTTAAGCCCTTCAAATCATTCAACATAGATTCAAGCGCTGAATGAAAGAGCAGAATCTGGCTTATTTATTGATGAAAATGAAATAGCTGAGAAAGGGGATTTCTTTGAAATGTGCAACATAAAATAATAGATTTTCTCAACTGTATAAACTCTAAACCCAAAGAGACTGGGGGAGGAGGCAGAGCACATTTTAGCTATACTCACGCTGACTGCACCCTGATGAAAAAAAAAACACTCCTTGTTAGACAGATAGGGAATACACCTGTAAGGTCAGGTGGCTGGCTTTCAACATAAGGCCCCAGCCACTGAGCTGGTGATCAGACACCTCTTTTCACACAGCTGGTACATTTAGATTCCCAGCCCCTCCCTCAAATCCCACAGTGTGCTCTCAAGGAAATGTGTGGAAATGAATTATGGAAATTTCTGATGGGAAACTTGGTGCATTAGTGTTTCATTTAGCTTGCCCGTATCCTGAAGCGCTGCTCCAACCTACGAGGGACAGAGCTGGAAATATAACTCTCAGCGGCAGGGAAGCCCACAGGGGTGCGTCTCCCAGTCAGGGCACGGGCCAGTCGATTTATCTGCCAGTGGCCTGGGCCTGTCTGATACAAGCTCTCTCACAGGTGGATTTATCACTGTTGCCTGGAGCTGCAGGCCTACAAACTCAATACAGGCCTCAATTTTTTATACTGGCTAAGCACAGCAACCTCTGCTAACTCTCCTCAACCTCTGAAACTCAGGGTGCACTCCTCTAGACATGTTTTATTTGTGTCAGTGTTCCATTTTGAATGTAGTTCAGAAACTTACAAGGGAAGAAACATTTGTTATTTGGCATATACCACCACCATACATATACATACATATATCTATATCTATCTAT